>JANHZU010002718.1:285298-301397 GCA_032468055.1 Acrochordus granulatus | reverse complement strand
GTAACTACTGTTATGATTCTAGTAGTAAACTATTCTGTAGCTATAAAAAAATGAAGCAAAAACTTCCAACATTTATCTCAATTTCATTTGAAAAGGAACAAGCAAGAAACATAAATCGAAGGTTGAGTGAAGTGTTCTGTGGTCTGCACTAGATCATTCAGCTAAGCCACTCTTTGTGAGTTAAGAAGTCATACCAAACAAAAGGCAGAGAGAAGTACTTTTGGGATAAAGTTTGCATGGAGAAAAAAGCTGTCTGAGCAAGATATGTGACATTTGTCCATTTTCAAAATAGAAAATATGGAGGTGCTTAACTTTCACTTTACTATAGCATTTTGTCCTATGAAGCACTACTTAGATTTCTCTGTTTCTATCAGTACTCTGTCTTAAACATATGCTTTGTTTCTCAGATATATTCCAATGTTATTTTGATAACTGGTCACAGAATACTTCATTGAATGAAGCCATTCTGCTTTTACTTATTTGAATATATTTTAGGGGTTGAACTTTTCACTTGAAATTAACATATTAGTTTTAAATTGAATGCACTGGATTTTGTTTTACTTGTATTTTAAAATTCCATTGAAGTTTAGAATGATATTAGCAATAGAACAAACAAGATAAAATTGGAAAAAACTGCCTCTTTCTTACAGATATTTTTTAAATAATATAGTAAGTTAATTACTGTAAATGTCTGCAAATTTACAGTAGACAAAAACTCAGATGAACTGAATAAGTCATAAGAAGCAGCAAATAGTTATTCATGCAGAGTATGGTTCAACTCAGTTTTGGAAAAAGAGGATGTCAGATCAAGTTTTTGATGAGCCTATGTGTTGGAGACAAATCGCATATTGTAGTACAAACATTTTTTAATTTTGGGTGGGTTAAAGTTTAACCTCTTCATAGATCACTGCCTTATCATGACAAAGCTGTGTATGCAACTCAGAAACTATGCCATGCAGAGCCACCCAAGATGGACAGGTCATAATGAAGAGTTCTAACAAAATGTAATCCACTGGAGAAGGAAATGGTAACCCTTTCCCATATCTTTGCCAGAAGATAAGACCCTCAGAAGGTGAGAAGGTGTCCAATATGCTACTGGGGAAAAACAGAGGGCAATTATAAGTAGCTCCAGAAAGAGTGAAGCGGCTTGGCCAAAGCCAAAAGGATGCTCAACTGTGGATATGTTTGGAGGTAAAAGGAAAGTCCAATGCTGTAAAGAACAACACTGCATAGTAACTGCAATGTAAGATCTATGAATCCAAGTAACATCATTGATTTTGATCAAATATTAGATGGCAAGATTGATATCTTGGGAATCAATGAAGTAAAATGGAGGGGAATGGGAAAATTTAACTCAGATGCCTACTATGTCTACTACTGTGGGCAAGACTCCCTTAAAAGAAGAAATGAAGTAGTCCTCACAGTTAATAAAAAAGTGGGAAAAGCAGTACTGGGTTACAGTCTTAAAAATGACAGAATGATATTGGTCCAAATTCAAGGCAAACCATTCAGCATCACAGTAATACAATCTATGCCCCAACCACTAATGCCAAAGAGGCTGAGGTTGACTGGTTCTATGAAGGCTAATAAAACTCCTATAATTAACATCAAGAAAAGATGTCCTTTTCATCCTGATGATTAGAATACTAAAGTAGGAAGTCAAAAGATAACCAGAATAACAGGCAAATAAAGCAGGGCAAAAGCTAACAGATTTATGTTAAGAGATCATGCTGGTTATAACAAACACACTTTTTCAACAACCCAAGAGGTTACTCTACACATGGACATCCTAGATGGTCAACATCAAAAGCAGATTGATTATATTCTTTGCAGCCAAAGATAGAGAAGCTCTATACAGTCAATAAAAACAAGATTATGAGCTTTGTATTACAAAATTCATGAATTTATTGAAGAGAGAAAACCATAAGGCCATTCAGATATGCCTTAATGATATCCCTTGTGAATATACAGTGGAGGTGAGGAATAGGTTTAAAAGATTAGAACTGGTAGACAAAGTGCCTGAAGAACTATGGATGGAGATGAGTAATATTGTATAGGAGATAGCTACTAAAACCATCCCCAAGAAAAATAAATGCAAGAAAACAAAGTGGCTGTCTGATGAGGCTTTAAAAATAGCTGAGGAAAGAAGAGAAGTGAAAGGCAAGAAAGAAAGATATATCCCACTGAATTCAGATTTCCAGAGAATAGCATGAAAGATAAAAAGAGATAAATGAACAATGCAAAGAAATAGAGGAAAACAATAGATTGAGAAAGACTTGAGATCAAGAAAATTGGAGATATCAAGGGAATATTTCATGAAAAAATTGGCATAATAAAGGACAAAAATGTTAGGGATCTAACAAAAGCAGAAGAGATTAAGAAGAGGTGGCAAGAAGACACAGAGGATCTGTAGAAGAAAGATCTAAATATCCCTGATAACCACAATGGTGTGGTCACTGACCTAGAGCCAGACATCCTAGAGTGTGAAGCCAAGTAGATTTTAGAAAGCGTTACTAACAATAAAACTAGTGGAGGTGATGATATTCTAGCCAAATTACTTAAAATCCTAAATTATGCTGCTGCAATGTTACTGCATTCAATATGCCAGTAAATCTGGAAAACTCAACAGTGGCCACAGGATTGGAAAAGGTCAGTTTACATTCCAATTCCAAAGAAGAGCAATGACAAAGAATGTTTTAGCTACTGTAAAATTGTGCTCATTTCACATACTAGCAAAGTTATGCTCAAAATACTACAAGCTAGGCTTCAGCAATATGTGAACTGAGAATTACTAGAAGTACAAGCTGGATTTTAAAGAGACAGAGGAACTAGAGATAAAATTCCCAACATTTGCTGGATCATAGAGAAAGCAAGGGAGTTCCAGAAAAACATCTACTTCTGCTTCATTGACAATGCTAAAGTCTTTGATTGTGTGAATCACACAAACAGGTAAATTCTTAAAGAGATGAGAGTACCAGACCATCTTACCTGCCTCCTGAGAAACCTGTACGTTGGTCAAGAAGCAACAGTTAGAATTGGACATCGAAAAATGGATCAGTTCAAAATTGGGAAAGGAGTAAGACAAAGCTGTATATTGTCACCCTGCTTCTTTAAGCTATATGCAGAATACATCATGTGAAATGCAGGGCTGGACAAATCACAATCCTGAATTAAGATTGCCAGGAGAAATATCAACAACCTGAGATATGCAAACAATACCAGAATCTTATGGCAGAAAGTGAAAAGGAACTAAAGACCTCTTGATAAGGATGAAAGAGGAGAGTGCAAAAGCTGGCTTGAAACTCAACATTAAAAAACTAAGATCATGACAACTGGTCCCATCACTTCCTGGCAAATAGAAGGGGAAGAAATGGAAGCAATGGCAGATTTTACTTTCTTGGGTTCCAAGACCACTGCGGATGGTGACTGCAGCCATGACATCAAAAGCTTGCTCCTTGGGAGGAAAGCTATGGCAAACCTAGACAGCATATTAAAAATCGGAGACATCCCCTTGCCGACAAAGGTATGCATAGTCAAGGCTATGGTTTTCCCAATGTGAGAGCTGGACCATAAGGAAGGCTGAGTCCTGAAGAATTAATGCCTTTGAATCGTGGTGCTGGAGAAGACTCCTAAAAATTTCTTGGAATGCAAGGAGATCAGTCCTAAAGGAGATCAACACTGACTGTTCATTGGAAGGACAGATATTGAAGCTGAAGGTCAAATATTCCATCCCATGAGAAGAGAGGACTCATAAAGACCATGATGCAGGGAAAGATTGAAGGCAAAAGGAGAAGGGGACAGCAGAGGATGAGATGGTTTGATAGCATCATTGATGCAATGAACATGAATTTGAGCAAACTCCAGCAGGCAGGGAGGATAACAGGGAGGCTAGCATGTTACAATCCATTGGGTCATGAAGAGTCAGACATGACTTAGTAACTGAACAACAATAACATTTTAAGCTGTACTTCATTTCTATCTTTATCTGAGTCCCTACAAAAATATCTGTTTGTGAATTTGAATGAGCCTCACACTATGGATATTTTTCTTAACGTCTCTAATCTATTCCTGATATGTTATGTTAGATTTGGTTTACATATTATACTGCATGATTATTTACTGAATAAACAAAAATGGTCAGTTTGGTGTGGTGGCTAAAGTATCAGGTTATAAATCAGGAAATTGAATTATAGGCCTGCTTTAGGCATAAAGCCAGCTTGTGGTAGTCACTTTCTCTTAGGCTTAGGGCAGAAGCAATGACAAACCACTTCTAAAAAACCTTCCCTAGAAATTTTTATGGACTTGTCCAAGCAGTTGCCAGGAGTCAAAAACTGCTGTGAAGGCACCAAAAAAAAAGATGGAGCTAAATTCATACAATCCTCTTATCTTCATTACCAACAAACACAACAAGTTATCTCAGCTTTGATGCTTCAGATTCATTTTCCCAAATTCAGTAAACAGATATACTAAGAACCAACATATCTTGAAGATTCTAGTTCAGAAACAGCTGGTGAATGAAATGTATTGGGTGGATTTGAGGAATGAGAACCATTCATCAGACCCTCTTCTCAAAATTAAATTAATTAAATTAAATGTCTTTCATAGTTCCATCTAATACAGAATGGGCAGACAGGTAGGATATATGCTATGTAAGCAAAGTAAGTACCCACTTAAGTCCCAGCACTTCTAAGTAGGAGAAATGAATAGTCTGATTCTAGAAAATTACAAATGATCTTCAGAAAACAGTCTTCTTGACCTGGTGCCTTTCCTGATCCCAGCTAACACCAGCAACTTGGTGTTGCATTTAGTGGATGGGATCTGGCATGTTCAGGCGCCAGATGATGCGAAAAGAAAGATGGACAAAAGCGCTACTTTGAAAGTGGAGAGGCAGGAGCTAGAAGATGGAGCATGATGCATGAAGCATTGAGCAAGCATGCATACTCTTCTGAGCTCACCTTCTCTCCTTTTATTCACATGTGCTACATTACATCATTTAGTTGCAGGACATAGATACAAGATAATCAGGCAGGGCAATCAGGCAAGAGTTAATCATTCCTTATCATGAGCTTCACAGGCATGAGATATCCTCCCAAGTTTCTACTTCTTCCTGTAAATAAGCATTCACGGGGTGTGCCCACGAATGCCATATTTAAAGGAAGTGAGGCTTGGTTCAGTTAAGCCTGGATGAGATTAGCTCTTCCAATATTTACAGGAACCAAAGCCACAGGAAGCAAAGCCTGGTCCGGATAAGCCTGGACAAGATTATCTCTACACTTGAAAAGTTTCTGATCCAAGTGTCTATATTTTTGTTGCATTTCTGATACGAGTAACCAACATTGCTGTTTGTGCTGGTAAAGAGGAGAAGAATTGCTACTATTGAAATTCATTAGTTAAAGAATAACTATTAAAATATTGAATTTTCAATATGCATGGGGCATGATTTGACTATAAATACAATGTTTTTCTGGGGAGAATCAACATGAATATTATATCTCAGCTTCAGGACACATGATCCAAGCTGTCTTCCTGAAGAGTATTTTCCCTCCAACCATTTTTGTCATAGCTGATTTTGTGGCCTTCTTTTCGATAATTACAGTTTCTATGCATTGTCCAGTATAGTATGAGGATTTTGAAACTGTAGTACTAGCAATTCCATTTGTGGGATGGTGCAGAGGAAAAAGCACACATTTTCATTAATAAGGAGAATCAAACCAGGGCATTTTCTACTATATTAAAAAACTCTTTAGAGAAGGGATTAAAATTAACTTTGCAGATTAAATTGCCTTATAAAATTAATAAAGGTTAGGCAACTGATAAAGGATTGTAATGAAAAGGAGGAGAGCAAATGCATACTTTTCTCCAAGAAAATGATGTTCAAGAAATAATTTCTAATGCCTTCAAATGTATGCAGAAAAGGGAAGGAAGGTGGTTTGCACATTTGCATTAGAGAATTGGACAAAAATCCTCAAGAAACCCAGAATGTTATTGGCATTGAAAACATCTGGCTTTTTAAATTCTATTTTTCTCACGTATGAGATGTATGCATGTTCACAACTGTACACTTCAATAGACAGGGGATGTACTATGTGTTATATTTATATGCAAGCAAAACTTGCATAGCACCATCATAATAATAGCACATATCACTACTATTACTTTATCTCATGTATGAAAGAGACTGCATTGCAAAACTTACGAACTTTACTAAAGCTAGCTACATGAGTTTAAACACTGAAGTTATTACATTTCATTTACTTGGAACTCTTGGACTGCTTCAGCAGGAACTACTTTAAAAACATGAAAACAGTAAATCTAATCCAATACTATGTAGTCACAAAATTTTTTATGAAATTGAATAGTGAGAAATTTAGTAGTTTTATCACCTGGCAGCTATAAAAAGAGATTTAAGTAATATAAGCAAACATGGTAATTAAAAATGAATGTTTCTTTGGCATGAACCTGTAGTTATGCTTTATTTTGTTTGGGCTGTCATATATACTTCTTCCTAGCATTTTATTTATTATATTTATTTTCTGCCCAACTCTCTATGAGCAACTCTGGGTGGCTCATAATAAAATATCTATAAAACATACAATCATATAATAAATAGAAAAAATTTAAAAATAAAGAAATAAAAGAAGAGCAAGATGGGGGGCAGAATGGAAACAGAAACACTAGTTGAGTAGTCATCTTACAGATGACACCTGATTACCCAGTCCCCAGGCCAACCCATGAAGCTATGACTTCAGGCTTTTTTTGGAAAGCCAGAAGGATGAGGGCCAATCTCACCATGGGTGGAATGATGTTTTAAATAGCAGGCATGATGGCAGAAAAGGCCCATCTTCTGGATCTCACCAGGTGAAATTCCATGGCTGATGGGATCCAAAGCATGCCCTTACTGCTGGCAGACTGAACCCATTGGGATGAGATGGTCCCTTAAGTAACCTGGATTCATGTCATGAAGGCCTTTATAGGTGATAACCAACACTTTGAGTTGCACCCAGAAACAAACCAGCAACCAATGCAGTTCATATACCAGCAGTATCACATGGGTCAGCCTTGGGGCCCCAAGAATTGTTCATGCAGTTTGTGCCAGCAATACTTTCCAGATGCTCTTCAAGGGTATAGAGTGCATTGCAGTAGTCAAGTGAGGTTAGAGATCATGAATTATTGATCACAGAGACTCCTGATCCAAGTATGGGTATAACTGGTACACAAAATTAAATTGTGCAAAAGCTCTCCTAGCCATGACTGTCACCTGCTCATCAAGCAGAAGTCATGAATCTAAGAGAATCCAAGTTCTGCACCAAGTCTGTCTGTGGCAGTGCCACCCCATCTAGTCAGAGGACCCATGCACCCACAGCTACTCATTCTTACCAGGGTTCAATTGAAGTCTGTGGTCTCTCATCCAGGCCCTCACAGCCTCCAGACACTGCAAAGGGCAGTCACCACCACACTCAGGTCACCTGGGATGGAGATGTAAAGTTGTATATCATCAACACATTGATGATACCTTATCCCATGGATGATCTCACCTAGCAGCTTGATGTAGATGTGAGACGAATGGAGAAAGTACTGAATCCTATGGCATGCCACAGAATAGTGGCCATGGGTTGAATCTCTCATTTCCTATCTATTGGATTGGGACTGGTCAGAGAGAAAGGAGATGAACCAGCACAAAACTGTGCTACCTCAAAGGATACCATGGTGCAAATGCTACTGAAAGGTCAAGTAGAGCAAGGATGAATGCACAACTTCCATCCTGTTTTTGCCAGAGATCATCCATGAGCATGACCAAAGCTGCTTCTGTCCCCTAACCAGGCCTGAACTCATATTGATACCAGTCTATGTAATCCATTTCATCCAGGATCCTCTGAAGCTACCAAGTAACCACCTTCTATCCACTTTCCCCAAGAAAGGAAGGTGTGAGACTCTTCAGACAGGTGCAGTCAAGTGATTGTTTTTTAAAAAGGGGAAACACCAGGACTTCCTTAAAAGGCCATAGAAATGTCCTCTCCTGCAGTGAAGAATTAACCACTATTGACACCCACATGGAAGTCACCATCTTGGAGGCTTTCACCAACCATAAAGGACAAGGAAGGACAATTGGCAGGAAGTTGGCCTGACAGCATTGAGGACCCTGTCAACTTTCTCAGGTCCAACAGAATCAAACTGCTCCCAGAAAACTGGTTAAGACCCTCCCCAGGTATCTCTCCTACTTAATGCATAGAGTCCAGCTGAGAGCAGATTCAAGTGATTTTATCCATCAGGTGTTCCACAAATTCCTCAGCTTAGACCTGCAGATGGTCCTCCACATCCCTCATCCAAGAAGGGATTGGATAACCCTAAACAGAGCGACTGGGCAACACTGTGGACACAAAAATAGTGGAGAAATAGCATTGCTTCACTGCTTTGGTTATTTTCCAACAAGTGTAGGATCTGCTTTTTTTTAGAGCCATTGGGTGTCAATCCATCGTTGTAACAGAACTGAGTGAATGGCTTGTCATTAAAGTCTTATGTCATGGGCTAAGAGAGAGTGACTGGCCCAAAGTCATCCAGCCAGTTTTCATGTCTAGGGAGAGATTAGAATTCACAGTCTCCTGGTTTCTAGCTAGGTGCCTTAAGCGCTAGACCAAACTGGCTGTAACAGATTGGGATAATCTCTTTGGGATATGCAATAAATCAACAGTGAAGGAAACTGATCTCATTTTCTCACACTTTAATAGTTGAGATATCAAGTGAGGTTTCGAACTAGGAACATAAGCAAATCTAATTAATCCTTTTTAAATAATTATATTGACTTTTGCAATATATAAGTTTAATTAAATAAACTGTTTTGTTGTGCAGGCAGGCTTTTATTTGTCTTTTATTTCATTTACTCTTTCCACTATATTGCTATGAAGAATAAAAGATCAACCCTCAGTGAGAGAGTGGTACTTTCTCACAACTCCATTATCTACCAGCAGAATAAGAATTCTGTTGAGACTGCGAACTGGGATCTTATCTTCCTTCTATTTTGGGACAAATGTTCATGGTTGCTGATTACTGAATCAATATTTTTATAGCTTCATCTGCAGCCTAGATGCCCTAATTTAGTCTATTCTAGACATAAACTACTTATCCTTCTAATATTTTAGTATTCACTAGTGTTTAGTCTAAAACCTGATTCATATTCATATAAAATTCATAGTTAAACTGGATTCAGGTGCTTCTTTGTTGGATTCTCTTACATAACACATAAACATTCCTCTTCAAATCCTTGCAGTTCCATTTGTGTGAAAATTTTATAGCCATTCCCATCCCTAACTTTCAGTTGTGTTCATGGGTCCAGTCTTGACTATCACTGGTAAATTTTCATTTTTAGATGATTGACAAGTAAGAAGTATCTTTAGAAGAGAGGGCAGAAAATACATGTCACTGGCTATTCATCCACAATCAGGTCCTCAAAATATTCATTCACTTGCCATAAGTACAGTACATTTATTAAGTTAGCCACAAGAGTCATAACACTCAGGGCAGAATATTATTAAGCCAAAATATTATATAATAAATCATTGCAACACTGACTGACTCTTTGTATTACTAATGAAGAAAGCCTTGGACAACAATCAAGAAAGGAGGCATTTTCCTGTTATTTCTGGAAGATTCCTCTGGAAGATATAAGCAAATAACACAGAGACAGTATTACAAACTTGGGGGACTTAGAAAAATAAGTCATTTGTAGTGGAAGCTGTATCTAGTTGCCACATAGTATACTTTTGTACTTTAATGGACATGCTCCCCCCCAAATAAGCACATAATATAAAGGATTTGGACATTAATAGGATGGCAGCAAAGACAAACTGGATATGAAAATAAAAAGCTGCATTCATATCATCAATTTTGTGCAGAGCATCTGTTACTGTTTCTTGTCCATCAGGGAAGATTTTTCTGAAAAGAAATTAGAAAATCTTGCTGAATAAATCTGCTTCCAAAGACACGTAACTGGCCTGAGCCTCTCTGTAACAGCCTTTGTATTTGGGACATCTTCAGATTTTTATAAATTAGATTCATCACACCTCTTTCTTGAAACATTCATCTTGACCTTTCATATGAAAGGTGATTTATTTGGAAGTAACTGCAACTCTATTCAAAGTTGGTTTAAAATGCATTACTAGCATGCACAAACATTCTTCAAATTAAGGTAAGTAAAACTAGTAATTGCATTATTTGATTGTGTGATTCTAAAACTGTGTGCTTTCATCAGTAGCTTCCAGGCAAAAATGGAGTGCAAATTTACTTGGCAGATTTGAGATATAAAGTTCAGTTTGTTTTCTGCATTTAAGCATAGATTTGGAGTTCTAAGTCACTTTTGTGCTTCTCCAATTGCTAATCGAGTTCCTTGAATTAATGTGTGCATGTGTTGTGTAGGTTTAGGTGTTCTGTTAATCAGTAAAACATGGGCTGCCTTATTATAAGAACAATTGCACTATTGATAAGACGGAAACAAGTTCTGCTTTATAGTAAATACTGTACTTCTTAATTTGAAGGCAATTCCTACTTAAAGATAATGAAACATGAGAAAGGAGCAGCTTTAAATTTATCCATTATTATTTAGAACTTTGACACTAAATGAATTCATTTACCCCCATTACGAAGACATTAACTAAATGGAACTTTATTGGCTGTATAGTGATTTAAAGACACCAGTTGGGCACATTTTAGATGGACTGGGCAAATTTCTTGTACAGAAATCACTTTCAATTGATGAACCAAGTCTATTTTTACTAGAGTGGTTCAAACAAGATTCACTTTTGTGCAAACATTAATATTATTTCTACTGCATATGTGTTTAGTATATATGATTCAGCAACTGAAAAATTATTTTTCTCATATGACTGTGAACAGTTGGGCTTCACTTAACAACTACCTTGTTTAGTGACATTTACAGTTACAAAGGCAATGAAGAAGTAACTTTATGACCAATCCTTGCATTTACAACCTTTGCAAGTCTGAAGTAAGATCATAAGCACAGTTACAGTTTTACTTAGTGATTGCTTCACTTAATGCCCAAGTTGTCTATTCCAGTGTGGTGGCTAAACAAGCACTACCTGTATAGTGTATGAGTAAAGTCGGTTTTAGCATGGATCAGTGATTTTCTTGGGGCTGGAAAAAGCGGATTTAATGAACTTTCAGATTTAAAGCAGTCTGTTAAATTGAGGGTTTACTACATAAAAGTACCTTGCTGGGCAGTGTGCTGGTATATGAAATCCTTATAGGATCTAATTTGATTTTCAGATGATGATAGAATAGCAGTGCCTCAGCTATCTGGGGCACCTATTGGTAGGTGTGATCATATGATCACTATCTAGTTTTTTTGTCTGCCGTATATGTCCTGCAACAGTCCTAAAAAAATTAAGTATAATTTTCAAAAGATTTTGATTTAATCCCTATCTGAGACAAAAATTAAACTTCCTACTTATGCATCCTTGTTCAGTTAACAACCAAACTAGATGGACTACCTTAGGTAGGGAAATCCCAGTTTCTGTAAAGGGCTGCAGTGGCTGCAGAGCAAAGAAGATCAGATACTCAGATACTTTGTTGGCCAAGCACAGATAGACATGCAAGAAATTAGACTTGCAAATCAATAAACAACACTTGCAACATCAATAAACAACAGTAGAAGGTAATACATAACTATGTTAGTTATTTGGTAAGTGTGCAGTCAATAAAGAGGAAGTATTTTAAAGTATAGAATTTATGGATATGTATTCACATTACACGGAACTTCTGGATTAATTAGAATTCTCTACCCTTCTGTTCTATCTATCATGTAGTATGGATCACCTAGCTTTAGTCAGGTATTCATTTGAATGATGGCACAGGGGAAAAAGCTGTTCTTGTGTCTGGTAGTTTTAGTATGCAGAACTTTTTTTTCTTGACCCTCTCAGTATATAGGTTTTTTATGGAGAGCAGGTTAGATGCAATTATTCTTTCTGTGATCTTGACTATATGTTGGAGTCTGAACCTGTCCTGTATGGTTGCTGCACTGAACCAGGCAGTTATAGATGTACAAAGGACAGACTCAATGCTTCCTTTGTAGAACTGTATCAGAAGCTTTTGAGGCAGGCTGAACTTCTTGAGCTTACATAGGATCCTCTGATGTACCAACTTAATAATGGTGGTAATGTTATTTGTCCATTTTAAGTCTTGGGAGATTACAGAGTCTAGAAATTTGACTGTACTATTTATATTGTGTTGCTGGGTATGGTAAGAGGGGATAAAATAGTAGGACTCTTTCTGAAATCCACTATAATTTCAATAGTTTTGAGTGTATTCAGTTATAAATTGAATTGGACTGGAAAATTTTGTTATTCTGAAAGATCTGGGGACAGTGGAGGATCATTATTATTTTTACATTAGACATTACCTACAGTTTGAATTTTCATTATTCAGAGAAGTAGGAAACTGAACATTTGCAGTCCAACTAGCAATGGTTCTTAAGAGATTCAGAAAAAGATTCAAAGACTACATGTTGCTCTGATGGCCCAGATGGCCTATCCCTGTCCAGGCTGTTATATATATTAAAAGAAAAATCTACATTGGCAGCACATCTTTGGTATCATATCAGATAGGCATAAGGTTAATTTTATTCCTTTTCTTAAATTCCAGCAGTCTTAATTTTACTGAAACTAAAATCTAAATTCCCTAGAATTCCTACTGAAACAAAAGAGGGAAAAAGTCTCTATAAAGTATTCTATTTATTTGTCTAAAATAATAATCCTATTTTGTATCTTTTATGTTGTCTACCCATCCTAATATGTGCAATTTTATTTAAGTTCCCATGGGTTTTTTTCATACTTTTTAAAATATGTGTTAATTTTGAATGCCTCACTCTTGGAGGACCATCACATATACATAAACTGAAAAGAGACCCCACCAGCAGTTACAACAAAAAGGTGATGGACAGCTTGAAATGATTGGAAGAAGAGGGTTCCATCAACAGGGCAACCTGTTATAGGCAGGTTATACTGCCTATAACCTGGAGAAGTCATTCCTGTTTTTGTGGATTCCCTAAGATCCACAAGGAAGGAGCTCTTCTCAGACCCACTGTCAGCAGCATTAATTCATCAACATATAATATTGCTAAATACCTTGCTACCATACTAGCACCTCTGATTGGACACATTGACCACCACATTCATAACTCTGAAGAATTTGCTTCTAAAATTCTCTGAAACTGCATACAGATGAAACCATGGTATCCTTGGATATCACCTCACTCTTCACCAGCATCCTCACCATTGATGCCCTAACAGCTGTTAGGAAAAGATTTGAAGATGATAACACCCTCATCAAGGAGCAGCAACCTTAATCCAGACCAGATCTGCTGTCTTCTGTGTCTGAACACCACTTTTAGTTATAGAGGTGACTTGTATAGACAGAAACATGGCTGTGCCATGGGTTCCCCTTGTCACTCATTGTTACCAATCTATACATGGAAGAAGTAGAGAAGAAAGCAATCAGCAATTTCCAGAGGATGGCACCAATTCACTGGTTCAGGTATGTGGATGACACCTAAGTGAAAATCAAGGTCCAGGAGGTACAGGCTTTCACAGACCATATAAACACAATAGACTTTAGCATCAAGTTCACCAGAGAAGACACCAAGGACAACAGGCTGGCATTCCTAGACTGTGAGTTCTTATTGGAGCCTTTGGCAAACTAGAAATAGAGATCTACCAGACACCATTACACAGAGGCCAATACCTGTTTGACTCCCACCATCCACTTCAACACAAACTAGGAGTCATCAGGATACTACATCACAGGGCAGAAACCATCCCCACCTCCATGAATGCCAAAAAGAAAGAAAACAGGCACATGAGGACAGTTCTTAAGTCCAGTGGGTATCCACATTGGGCCTTTATTAAATCAACATCTAGATCCAACAAAAGAATAGCAGACAGAACTAAGACTCAATAGAAGAATCTCATCATTCCTTATATGGCCAGTGTCAGAGAAGCTAAAGGAGATAGATGGAAAAAAACACATATCTGTGTTTTTCAAACCCACCAACACACTGAGACAGAGGCTTGTATACCCTAAAGATCAAGCACCAAAACATAAAAGCAATGTAGTATATGTGATCCAGTGCAGTGAGGAGTGTTCAGAGCTCTACATTGGAGAAACCAAAGAGGATGGCCCAGCACAGGAGAAGAATCAGCAGTTTACCTTCATCTAAAGGAAAAAGGACACTCATTTGAAGACAATAATATTCACATTTTGGACAGAGAACATAGGTGGTTTGAGAGAGAAGTGAAGGAGTCCATCCATGTCAAAGTGGAAAATCCTTCCCTCAGTAGAGGTGGAGGCCTCAGGCACAACTTGTTCTCTATTTTTATGTTGCACTTTCATTAGTCCCCAGAAAGATTAAGACAATTTCACAGATTCACCATACTTAACAACCCACTTGGGTATGAGTAAGGGATTTAGGAGTTGTACATCTACATCCCAAAGACTATCTATTCACATTTCCTAGTCCATCTAACAAGCCTAATCAGGTTAAGTGAAAAATTCAGCCTGGAAGACATATATGGAAGACATATACTCTAACCAACATTTTCTCAGACTGAAGAAGCTGCTTGGATAAGCAGCAAAACATCTCCAACCAAAAGAAGAAGAAATCCAGTTGCCATGACTCAATCTCCATAAGATGATGCAAAGTTCAAAGATGACACAAAGGGTATTCAGGATCATGCCAGCCAATATAAGCCTGTAAAAATTGCAATATATTTCCAATAGAGGAATCAGTCATTACGTTTTGTGTATCAATGAAAACTCCCATATTAGATGGGTATAGTATCTATTTTAGTTAACAGACATAGAATCAGTACAGGTTCTAAATGGTCAACTTTTTTATTTGCTCTCTCTTTAGCCTATCCAGTTAAAATAATTGAAAGGACCCTAATGAATAAAAATTACTACTGGAAATCTTGGAGAACGATGACCAGATTAGACAAGAGTATAAGGTAAACATGTAGCTTGGAGTATTCTGTAAACAGAATACATATTAGACAAGAGTATAAGATAAACATGTAGCTTGGAGTATTCTGGTGTCTAGTGATGTAGTAATATTTTACAGCTGGAATATCTATCATCTAAAATCCATCCGTCTATCTGTCTGCCTGTCTGTCTTTCTGTCATGTTTCAATGATGTTTGGATTTTCAGCTTCACCCTCTTTAAAAAAGCTTTTTTCAGTTATTTGGAATTGGCTGTGAGTTTTGATTTTAAGTAAATGGGCGTGTTAAATGTATTTTATTACTGATCTTATAAAGGAAGAGAACAATCATACTTGGCTACTGATGATTTATCACTGATTTTGATATTGGCTCAAGCCAATTGGCTATTTGCAGATTTCTCTCAACATTTCAACATTCATTCTGCATGGTGAACAGGAGTTAAGAAGACTGCTTCATTTGGCTCACAAGGAGCAGTGATGTTCACAAAAACATAAGAATGGCAGTTTATGTAAATGCAACAATCAGTGCAGATAGATTCCTTATTCTTGTTCTTGTGTTTGCAGCAATGAAATAGAAAATAGAGACCACCAATGTGATGAATGCAAAAGCCTACCTCAGAATAAACTTCTTCAGATTATTTTAGCATATATGCATCCACAAATGATTTATATAGATAAAAACATGAGGAACTCTCATGCTTAAAAGCAAAGAGGAACTCTCATGATTAAAAAGCTATCCAAAATATGCAAAAAGAACTGACTGCTGAATAATTTTAATATTGTTTTATTGTGGCATCAATGGGAGAACAATGTCATCCTTGAATATAATCAGTTTTGCCTTTTGCAATCCAGTTTACTGTGCTTTGTTGAGTACATAAAAGTGAAAGTATTTAAAGATTATATTTTTCCATACCAGTCTGATGCCAACATGTGCAATAACCTTCTTGGTGATCGACAGAATGATCTCGGTTCAAATCCAAGGCAAACCTCTCAGTATCACAGTAATCCAAGTCTATGTCTCAACCACTGATGCCGAAGAGGCTGAAGTTGACCAGTTCTATGAAGGCCTGCAACACCTTATAGAGCTCACACCAAAA
>JANHZU010002718.1:241692-254574 GCA_032468055.1 Acrochordus granulatus | reverse complement strand
TCTGACTTTCCATTGTTTCCTATGGGAAACTGCGTTTCGCTTTACGAGAATTTCACGCTAAGAGCGTTCTTCCGGAATGGATTAATCTCGTCTTGTGAGGCACCACTGTATTAATTTTTATCTTCTTTCTCCTGAATTTGCAGCAGCATTTACATGCTGTTTGGAAAAGTCACATATAGTCCCTTGTAGATTTTTAGAAAAGTAAAGATACTTTTGAAAGCAGAGAAATTATAAAGAACAGTGTCTTCCTTTTTGACCATGGACCCATCCAGTCCATTGAGCCCAGTTTCTACAAATGTAAACCCGGTCAATGCTTTTGTCTTTTTTTTTTCTGGAAAATTGCTTATATCTATGTATATACTGTATATGTGTGTGTTGATACACATACAGGCATACACAGACAAACACGATGATTTTATATATGTTTCTTATTTTGCTGAGGTGTTTCTGTTATTGTATAACTAATATTTTCTGAAAAACAGCTAGTAACAATGGTTCTTTGATAAGTTCTTGATAAGTGACAATTCTTGCATTTTCTACTTGCTTTCTGAAAATCAGACTTGTTGAATAATTTTATAAAAATTATAAATTTTATAAAAAATTTATAATGATAAATATGCTTCATAACAGAAAACATTATATAATTGTAACAGTGTTTAAACTGGACATATTAATATTGAAAATACTGAATCTTTAAAAAACTTACAAAAGTCTTCATCAAGTAGTCTTTTTCCAAAAGTTGAAAAACAACATTGCTTCACCACATTATAATTTACTTAGTGTGTCTGTAGACACAGTAGGATTTGTTAGCATGTGTCTTTCACTTCTGTCACAGTAAGCCAAAGAGGCTTTTAGCCAGTACAGGAAATGAGGTTTGATCTTCTTGCTAGCTAAATTAAAAAACAATGTGGAGTACCAACAGTCCTTGGCAATGGATGACACATGAGATTTTAGCCGTTGGCTAATAATAGATAATTGACTTATACTTCACTCTGATAGTTTCCAAATTGCAGAACCAATCAACCATATTTAATTGCTACTTCCATGGCTAGTCAACAGCCAAAAGCATGTTAATGCTCATGCTAATCTAATAAGGCTGCAGGAATTGAGCAATATGAGTGTTGAAGAATATGAATGAGAACTACTCCAATTCATATGCAACTCGAACATAGAACAACAAAATCTTGGTTACTCTTTGTCTGTTCTTTTCAGCTTTCTAACTGCTACATTGCCTTGTCAAATAGGATTTTCCTCCTTACTGGCACAATTGGTTATTTGTTATGCAAATAGATGCATAGATGTTTTGGTCTTATAACTGAGTTTGCTTTAGATGCATTGGTTTGTTTACATGACGATTTGTGGTAATAAATTTATTTTTATTTCATTAAATTTTTATTTAGATTTTTTCTTTTCTCTCTGCAACCTTCAGGGAAGCTTATAATAATTAACCTCAGTTTGAAATTTAAAAGTTTAATAGACAATAAAAATAATGTTATAAACATCTACAAAAACAATTACAACAATGCCTAATTAAGTTATGAAGCATATAAAAATAAGAGACAGTACCTTTTAAAATTTATATCCTCAATGGGGCGATAATCTTCCTAAAAAGCAAATTCTTGAATTAATGGCAGACTATCTACCTGGCCTCCTAAGTGAAAGAATTCTAAAGTTTAGATGTAGCCATTGAGAAAGTTTTTCTCTTGTCCCAAGCAAGAGTTCGGAACTAATTATTGGCAGAAAGAAAGAAGTTGGATAGTTGATTGAAGTCCAGCAAGGCATTCTTGCAGGTAGCAGCATCTGAGTTTCCAGGTGCAAAGTTGAATCCAGAATCACCCCTTGATCCTTTAGGAACCCATCTGCTCCCTCACCAAGGACCAGTGTTCTCTAAATTTAGTTTTATATATTTATTAAATTTATATGCCGCTGAAATCCAAGACTCTCGGCGGCTAACAACAATAAAAAACAATATATTAAAAACATTTAAAATAAAAATAAACGCCCATTAAAACAATTGTTCTTGGGTATGCTCCCAGTTTCCACATGCTATTTTTAATCTTCTTAAAGTTTTGTTTCAAATGGCACTTCTTTCAAGTATTCCATTTTCATACATGACTAAGCCAATTCCCTAGCATAGGGAAGAAAAAGGGATATTTGTGAAGAAAGTGGATATAAAAAAAAGAGAGACTTTTAAAAAGATGCTAGAAATGAAAAATGTATTTTCTGCTTTCAATTATGGCCTTGTTCTTAAAACTATAGCTGTTTGCTAAATTCAGTTATGTTGCAAATTAGGCATTTCAAACAGATTTGAGAGCAAAATGGCTCAAAGCAAGGCTTAGATAGCCTATCTCTATCTCTGTCTCTATCGGTGTCTGTCTGTCTGTCTGTCTATCTGTGAACGAATCTTCTTGAAAGTTTCCTTATGGTTCAGAAATTATAAGATATATAGAAAGAAATAGAAACACTAGTACATTTTCTTCGATCCATATAAGCAAATTTCAAAATAAAGGGGAATATGTATTTTATGACCAACAGCTCTTAACTACTGAACTTTGTAATGTACAGTATCAAGTTTTCATAGAGGAATAATCAAGTAATATAGTTCAGGGTTACCTCAGTATTCAGATCTTTACTTGTTCTCTGTCCCATGTGCAAATATATATATATATGTGTGTGTGTGTGTGTGTGTGTTAATATTTTTAGCTCTGCCATTGTTTGCTCTTCATTCATGATGAAACTTTGTCCTCCTGCAAATTTTGTAACTTTGAAGGTGTCTGTGGGAAAAGAGGCAAAAAAATAAAGATGGCAGCCATAACTATACAGTCAAAACTTTAAAGTGCTCTTTGAAAGTGCTCCTCTCTGAAGTATTCAATTTGCACACAAGGAGAGAAGGAGAAGACCAAAATCTGGAACTCACCCCCTATACTGAACATTTAGTTTCATCAAGATTGAAAACTCTCATTCTAATATTTTTAAAATATTACAGATTATATTTGCCTACATTTACTACATCTTGACAAGGAGCAAGCTTTCATTTGAAAATCTCGAATTCTGCTAAGAATTCTGATTTTTTAAAATCAAAATTTAAAGGCACACATCACAAAAATTCTTACTCCTATTGCCTAAATTCAGGTATGTTTGGAAAATGATGCTATTTCTAAAAACAAGAACAAAAGGAAAAAAAGGTCTACAGTAATTGCTTTCCAGTAATCACTAATAACTGAGAATGACATTTTCAACCAAGATTTTGATTTAGATTCCCAATTCAAATATTGGATGTTCTCCAAATTATCACTTTCAAAACCAGCATCTTTTGAATGACACATCCATAGCATTTGTAAATCTTAGAAGAGATGAATGTTTGTAAGATTTTTATTCCAATTCATAAAAGTCTTGTAAATAAAGTTTATTATTGTCTCAAAATCATATGTTAGTTCTAACACCTCTAATGGAATATGATTTGAGTTCCTACCACTGATTTTAGCAATGTTTAGGAAATGTAACAATACAGACTTAATGGTGCCAGTTATATGAGCTGATTTTATTGCTAGTTTCCATGGCTACATCTTCTGCAGTTGATTAGAAAGCTTATTATTATTATTTATTCATAGCTGTTGCCATAATTTATGTAATAGTTTTAGTCTAATTTTAATGTTGGAGAAAGAAGAGAAATAATAATAATAACTGCAAAAGACAGCTGTATTTGAAATAGCTTACATCCTGCAGCAATACTTTAACACCACCAAACAACAATATCTGCATATCCAAGGTCCTTGGAAGGATTCAATAGGTTAATTAAAAAGCCGAATCTAGTCTAAACATCTGATTGACTAAGGTTGTTGTTCAGTTTCACAGTCATGACCCATGGACTGCAGAACACCAGCACTCCCTGTCCTGCACAGCCTCCTGGAGTTCTCCCAAATCCACACCCATCACACTGACAACTGACTGTAGAACCAACCAAAATAATAAAAAAATGATACCAATAATAATTGGACACCTTGGGTGCAATCCCAAAACAACTGGTGCACTACTTGAACACCACTAGCATTGACAAAGTCATCATCAGTCAATTGCAAAAGGCATCTTTACTCAGAACAGCTGACATCCCGCAACGATACAATTAACAACATCAGAGAACAACATCTGCCTATTCCAGGTCCTGGACTTGATAGGTGGATAAAAATGCTAAATCCAGTCTAAACTTCCAGCTGATTATGCGATGAGCAATAATATGTTATTTATATTTATAATCGGTACGAGACATAGTATCCGGGATAGGCTGGGCTTAACTATCATGCCTAAAAATAAAATATGTGCAGCTAGCAATTTTTCAATGTGCAAGAATGTAATATTTTTGTTATTAGTTGGGTAAGGCCTTATCACAGAAGTGGAGAGAGCTGAGGAGAAGATTAGGTGGGGGTTGAGGAAGATATTTTTTGGCAGCCTCCCTTTCTGCAGTTATTTTTTAAATTTATTGATCACATTCATAGGGATTGGGGGCCTGGAAATTATTGTTTCCATCTCTGTATATGGTCAAAGAATTATCCAGCAACTATAGCCACATTATTCTGTTCACCGAAATCAGTAAGATATTTATTTTATTACATTTATATGCTGCTGAAATCAAAGCAACTCTTGGCAGCTTACAATGAAAAAACATAATAAAAGCAGAATTAAAAACAAATAAAAATCCCTAAAAACAAACCAACCAGGCAGAGCAGGGAGATAATATATATATATGGGGGGAGGTGAATACTAACCACCAACCACCTCCAAGATGAAGTATCCCCATCAGAGCCCCATGCCAGCTGGCAGAGCCAGGTCTTAAGACTCTTCCTGAAGGTCAGAAGGGTGGACACAGACTTCACCTCTGGGGGCAAGATTTTCCACAAGGCGAAAAAACTCTTCTTCTAGATCCCGACAGCCAAAATTCCTTGGCTGATGGGATCTGGAGGAGGTCTTCCTCTGGATCTGGTGTGCAGCATATGACCACTAGGACATAGGAGATGGTTCCTCATGTAACCTGGTCCCATGCCATGAAGGGCTTTATAGGTCAAAACCAACATCTTGAATTGCACCTGGAAGCAGACTGGCAACCAATGCAGCTCGCAAAATAAAGATGTTACAAGGCCATTCTATTGGCCCCTATGGTGCATTCTGCATCAGCTGCAATCTCTGAATGCTCCTCAAGGCTAGCCCCATGTAGAGCACATTGCAATAATCCAAGGACAAGGTGATGAGGATATGAGTGACAGAGTGAAGGGATCTCTGGTCTTGGAAGGGGTGTAACTGGCGCACCACACACAGTTGTGCAAAGGCTCTCCTAACCACGATGGCCACCAGTTCTTTGAGCAGGAGTCGTGAGTCCAGGAGAACCCCCAGATTATGCTCTGGGTCTACCTTGGGTAGTGCTACCCCATCTAGAGTTAAGGTTTTTAAAGTCCCAGAACCAGGTCTCCTGGACACTTAAAGTTACTCAGTTTTACCAGGGTTCAACCAAAGCCTGTTGTCCCCCATCCAGACCCATATAGCCTCTAGACACCAAGTCAGGGCCAAGACAGCATCACTTGGATCACCAGGGATGGAGATGTCAATCTGAGTATCATCAGCGTACTGATGGTACCTCATCCCATGATCTCACCCAGTGGTTTCATGTAAATGTTACAAAGGAGAGGACAAAATACTGAGCCTTGAGGCACACCACAAAGTAGCACCATGGGCTGGATTTCTCTGTCCCTATTAACACCAATTGGGAGCAGCCCTGAAGAAAGGAGTTGAACCAGAGCAAAACTGCAGCACCCAGCCCCAACCATTGCAGCCGATCCAAAAGGATACCATGGTCAACAGTATTGAAAGCCACTGAGACCTCAAAGATAGCTCGGATGGATGCACTACTGCCATCCTGCTCTCGTCAGAGATCATCCACAAGAATGACCAATGTTGTCTCTGTCCCATAACCAGGCTTGAACCCAGACTGAAAAGGGTCCAGAAAATCCATTTCCTCCAAGAACCCCTGCAGCTGCCAAGCAACTATTTTCTCAACCACTTTCCCTAAGAAGGGCAAGGGAGACTGGATGATAACTGTCCAGACAGGTGGTGTCCAATGAAGGTTTTTTTTTAACAAGGGATGAACCAGGTCCTCCTTAAAAGCGCCTAGAAAAGTCCCCTCTTGCAGTGAGGTGGTAATCACTGCATGGACCCACTTATTAGCCACCTTCTGGCGGTTTTCACCATCCAGGAGGGACAAGGATCTAATTGGCAAGTGACAGCATCGAAGACCCTGTCCACTTCCTCAGTGGCAACAGGATTGAATTGTTCCCAGATAAATGGGCAAGACTCCTCCCTTGGCATCTCTCAGCAATCTGCCTCATGCATGGCTTCCAAGTGAGACCGAATCTAAGAGACTTTATCAGCCAAGTGATCAGCAAACCCATCTGCATGGCCCTGAAGAAGAGCCCCCAAATCGCCCCTGCCAAGAAGGGTCCAGGTGATATTAAACAGAGCCAAAGGACGACATTCTGTCAATGCAATAAGGTGGCGAAATAATTACATTTTACCACCCTTATCGCCATAAGGTAGGCCTTAACAGCGGCTCTAATTTGTGTTTCTTCCTCAGATGTCTGCCAGTAGTGCTCCAGGTGTCTCTTTACCCTTTTCAGCACTTGCAACTCTTCCATGAACCAAGGAGAGTGCTGAGTGTGATGAGTAGAGAGGCCACACAGGCACAGTCCTATTCAAAGCCTCAGCTGTCCTTTGATTCCAGGATATAACCAGGGTTTCGGCAGGACCATGCAGCAATGCCCCTGGAACATCCCCCAGCTCCCTCTGAAACCCATCTGGGTCTCTCAGTTGCCAAGGGCAGACTGAATCAATAGGTCCTACCTCCCTGCAGATGGAGTGGCATAAGAGAATCTCAGTGACACCAGGGCATGATCTGACCATGACACTAGGGACAATGAAAGTTCCCTGTGTAGATGATGTTGCCATTGCTCCAACAAGAAAATCATATCTGGAGTATGGCTGCAGTCTCAAGTAGGGTCCAAGAGTGTATCCCAGTAGTGCTTTTCCCACTCTTTTATTACCTGTGATGGCTACTCCATTTCTTCTAAGGGATTCTTGTCCACAGTAGTAGATATAATGGCCATCTGAATTAAATTAATCCATTCCTGTCCATTTTAGTTCACTGATTCCTTAGATGTCTATTTTCAATCTTGCCATCTCATGTTTGACCACATCCAGCTTACCTTGATTCACAGGTCTTACGTTCCAGGTTCCTATGCAATATTGTTCTTTACAGCACTGGACTTCTCTTTCACCTCCAGTCAAATTCACAACTAAGCTTCCTTTTGGCTTTGGCCTACCCATTTCACTCTTTCTGGAACTATTTGTAATTCCTTCTGATCTGAGAGGCTCATATTCTGGCATCCTATCTTTTAGCCTTTTATTACTGTCCATGGAGTTTTCTTGGCAAGGATACTGGAGTGGGTTGCCTTTTTCTTCTCCAGTGGACTGCTGTAGCCCATTTGTACAACATCTAGCACAGTCCTTGTTATCCCAGGCAACGACTGAGCTAGTATGGATTTCTGTAAATTACAGCTCATATTTTTATGGGATGGAGACACTCTTTGTCTGGCTCCTCTCATGAGATCTATCCATTACAGCATAGTTCTCATCTTCTATGGAGCACACAAGCCCTCAAACCACAGCAAGATGGTGTTTCACTCAGGGGATTTATAACCATATCATCATGCAAATGCCATGATTATATACTGGCATTACAATGTCTGATAGATTTCCATAAATCACAGCACTTCTGTGATAACAACATCACGCACAACTTGTCATTGGCTATCTTTGTGCCTTGTAGAGATTAAAGGTTTATGGGTCTTTTCTTCCCACCTCTGGAAATTAAAATGGCCCCAACTCTATTATTTTCATAAAGTTCTTATTCCCTGACTGTTTTCTCAAGCATAAGGTCATAATTTTGACTTCAAAATTAGCCCATCAGTATGACATATTAATTAACATATAGATCCCAATTTATTTTGTTTTGATATGTATTGGTTTTTATAATAGTTTTTACTTTATATGCTGCTCAGAGTCATTGTGAGATACACAGTGATACACATTGAAGAAATAAATAAATATTAAAAACACCCACCAGTGTTTCTTCATCAAGTAGGACATTTGAAATGAAAAAGAAATTGCAGTATAAAAGCTAAATTGAACATTTCTAACTCATTTTTGAAATGTAAGCTTTAAATACATATTATCTTAGCTATTTTTCATTGGTTGATTTCTTTTTCTAATCTTAACACTGTCACATAATGAGGGATTGTTTCCAAACAATTTGGTACTGACACTCAGCCGTAGAGAATATTGCTGAATTATCAAGGCAATACTACTAAATTTTACCTTCAAATTAAAGGGAAACTCTTGGAGCCACAACAAAGCCTTGATACAAGGGGACCTAGTGATGAATAATAAAAATAGCCATAAGACTGTCATCCAATGATTCTTTCTTATAACTTACTGGAGTGATCCATTTACTGAAACAAAACAAGTAATCTAGGACTTATTATGTTATTTACTACTTTATGTCATATTATAGGTTAAGTTCATAGAATAGGCCAAAGACTGTAGATCATCTCTTGGGAAATTAAAATAGTCCAACATCATTCTTTTATGGGATTTTCTATATGTAGCTTTTAAACGAAGGCTAAAATTTCTGTATTAGAGGATGAAATATGCAGAAAAATATGAACTATTATAAGCTAAAATAGCTTATTGTCATTGTGATTGTCATATTTATTATTGTCATTATGATTTCCTGAGTATTTCTTTACTAGTGAGCAAAGCTCCATTTTTGCTTTTTATTTCAATTCATATGCTATTCTGCATTACAAATATGCTTTTTGCTTTATTACAGTTTTTTATACCTTTTCTGTGATTCAAGGTAACCTACATAATTTCTGGAATAATAACTTTTTATCATTTGAATCATTTGTAACTTATGCCTGTAATGTTTGGTATAGTATATTTTATGATGGAAGATCCTGGTTCTCAATCAGAGGTACCTATCACAATGGCATTTATTCTGCAGTGGGTTTAGTTGCTTCTTATAATTCACTAGGACTCAAAAGAAAATGTGCTGTTGGCTGAAGCAAAGTATACCAGGCACAATTCTATCTTTTCAAACATAATTACAGAAAAAGTAACGAAAAGCAGAAAGCTTTTCATAATAATAATCCAGAGACTAAAGCCTCTCAGATTAATTCCATTTCCCAAGCCCATTTATGATTCTGAGAATTTCATCTGAAAAGCCTAGCAGCATGGGCTAAATTTTGAAAGTCATTTATGCATCCCAAATATTTCAAAGTCTAATGCAAGAGTACAACTAAGAATGGAATTTTGACCTCTCTCATTAAAATGTCAGCTGTAAAAAGGTAATGAATCAACAATGAATAGTTTGAAATTTTTTGCAGAAAAAAAATTAGTTACTCAATTAGCCGCTGAGAGTCTTTGGATTTCAGCAGCATATAAATTCAATAAATAAATAAATAAAGGATTTCCATAAGTATTGCAAGGGAAGACTAGATGAGAACAGACAAGAAATAGTGATGAGTTAATTCTATGTGTCCTTTTTATGGTCATTGGTGTTTCAATGTAAACTTAAACTCCAAGACTGCCATAGATGTTCTTAAATGAATGCAGATAGAAGACATGCTAAAATGAATAATTTGGTGAAAAAATGCATGCTATTTAAAGTAAGCAAGGAAATGATAGGTAGTTGTAGGTCCTTAAAAACGCCTTTCTTGAATTGCTTGACTAGTCAGAGTTTTCCAACAGTGCTTACTTTGAAGCCAAAACATGCTCTTTAAACGTATTTGTTTTTTAAGAAATGAAGGAGAGATTTTTTTCACTGAACTAAAATTAAGTTTTAATGAGATCTTTTGCTATAGGCTTTTGTTTTTCTGTCTAATTCTCAAGGTGTTTTAAAATTTCTTTAATGTATCTTTTAGGGTGTTTTTAAGATTTCTTTATTGTTGCAAGATGGTGGAACTGCTAGCAGTGTGATTTTTTGTCTCATGCCATGTCATCACTCTCTAGGTTCCCTAATTGACTGCATTTGCCAATCTGAACAAGTTTTCCCTTTGGCATGGGAACTAGGCAGTCATCACTCATTAGCTCTTGACCACCTTGTAAACAATAAGTGCAATAATGTGGCAGAAAAGAACCTATTCTTTGGAAAGAAATAAAAGGTAATATAAGGAATATGGTTTTTAAACTGCAGAAAAAAAGCTTGAGCACTACACGAATGAAAATGTATTTCAATTTGCCAGTCTATGTCAGAACAGTTCTAAAATGTTGTTTAAAGATTATGGTGAATGTTAATAAAGTGCCCAGAAGCAAAGAATGGTAGAAGCCAATGTGACCTGGGTTTAGGAGTAGGATTTAGAATTCTCAGCTCAGATGTTAATGGATAATCTTAGGCCAATTTGTCTTTCATCTTAGTATATTTCACTTGATTAGCACAGGAAAATAATGGAAGAGAACAATCAATTGCTCAACTCATAACAGAGAGGGAGGGAGGAAGGGTACTAAATATTTAATCAATTCATGATACAATGGGAAAATATAAAAGAGAAAAATGAAATGCATGAAGTAACTAAAGTACTCTATATGTCAATTAAAGAAGGTGTTTCACATGCTGAATAATATTGCAAGAAGCTGGATTTTCAGGTGAAGAAATCACCAGTCACCATTCTTTGAGAGCCATACTCATTTCCTTTTCAGCACAAAGCAAAGTCATTTTTATTCATGAAATATTTTAATCAAGTTTAGAAGCTTTAATTTTCAGTGGCTATTTATTTTTCAATCCTTCTAGAATATTTTTATTTTTGGAGAGTGCCTCATCTTGTTACATCTATGAGGCTTTTGGCCATTAGGATAAATGGCCAGAGAAAGATGAGAAGGAACATACAGTTCCTATGTCTGGTTTTCACTTGGTCTTTGTTAGTTAAATAAATCTCTATGTACTATACCTGAACACACACCTCTATCTCCTCTTATGCTTCTCTCTCTTTAGATATAGCCGTGGTAGACTTTTCTTGCTTCATGTTTCTTAATAAATTGAGGTTTTCCTTTAACTATAATAAATATCTATCAGTATTCACTGATAGCTGGACTTGCATTCAAGACAATAATAGTAAGAACATTTGTAATGGAACATTCTCCCACTTAATACTTTAATATTATTGCAGCACTCTGTTTACATTTAGGAACATGGTCCCTCATAAAGATTCCTGTAGAATTCAAGTCTCCAATATTTATGAGTTAAAAATGTCATTCTATGTTTATTGTTAAAATTTTTATTTGGTAATTTGAATGTTGTAAAGCATCCTGAGGAACCCTGCTTTTGAAGGGCAGTATACAAAATTTAAAAATAAATCACCCCACTACAGAGAATCCCAGAACTTCATCATCTAAGACCATAATCTATCTTATTTAAGTCACATTTCAGTCTTGAAGATTTTGTGCCATGTTGTATCCTCCAATTCACAATTAGTATGGAACTTCTACAGTCATAGTCAAGAAAATAGTCTCACCTGCCTCTTTCAGTACGAGATCCCAACTGTAAAGATTGTGGCTCAGAGAGTTATCATTTAAGATGTGAAATTCAGTGCAATTATTTGTACACCTAGCAAACAGTAGATCATAATAGACTCTAGATTCTAAGTTCTAAAATCCATTCTAGCCAGGATATTTCTTTTCAGTGGCAAAAACACTGAAATATATGCTCTGTTTTTGAGAAATAAAGTCATAGACTACTGTAAAGAAAAAGTATTTCTTTTGCATTCCTTTGGGAGAAAGGATCTACTTTCTTAAAGTTCCTAGCCCAATTTTTTCTGTGATTTGTCAAAATTTATTCCAAAACAAGGTTTATTTTTAACTCTTTTAAATATAAAATCAATGTTTTCTTGCAAAACTCATCTTCAAAACTAACAAAGTATCCATATATAGCAACTAATGAGATTTTGGTGTAGGTTTCAGTATTCATTTGTATGCTGTGTGTTTGGAGAGTTGTAAGTTAAATCTTTATCACACCCCAGGAGCCATTGACATGAAAAAAAGGAAAGCAGTTTTGTTTGAAATACTTAGAACTAATCTGCAGACAGGAAGGGAGAGGTTTTCTCATCTGTGGGAAGCAAACAAGCATAAGATGTCATGACAGCTACTAACCTTAAATATGTCTAGATTTCCATCCTGGCACACTTAAATGTAGGCATTTAATTACACTTAACTATTTTTATTGTGTTCAACTGCCATGAATGCTTGATGAGCATTCAGTATGAAATGCTCATTTCATAATTTGTCAGTATGAAAGATTGTTTATGTTTGTTCTATATCTCTGCATGACTGTAACCAGATTAGATGTATCAAGGATATTGTGTGTGCCAACAGCTGCTAGATTTTGCTTGCAAACATAGATAAAGGCCATTTCTGTGTTCCTGTCTGATCCAAGGTCATAGGTAGATTCGTGTTAACATGAATTTTGAAATTTGCTATTCTTAGAATAGGCAATTTATATCCCCAGGGCTATTCAAGATGTTGTTGTTGTTCAGTCACCCAGTCCTGTCTATTTACAACTCCATTGACGACAATACGCCAGGTCTCCCTGTCTGCACTGCCTCCCGGAGTCTTCTCAAGTCCACGCCCATCACACTGGCTATGCTATCTATCCATCTCTGCGATCCCCTTCTCCTCTTCCCTTCAATCCTTCCCAGCATCACAGTCTTTCCTAATGAGTCCTCCCTGCGCAGTATGTGGCCAAAGTACTTGAGCTTCAGCTTCAATATCTGTCCCTCCAAAGAGCAA
>JANHZU010002718.1:229845-241592 GCA_032468055.1 Acrochordus granulatus | reverse complement strand
AATATATGAGCCTTAAAAAGAAAGACTGAATATTTCAACACTGCCTATTTCACTCAGATTGCTGCCACCCTGCAAGATATATCTATAACTCTTCAAGGCTACATATTTTTTTTTAAAAAATGAGAAACTTGTCCATCTACTTCTGCTGGATGTTAAGAAGTAACTTGTGGTGTCTGATCTCTGTTGACTTATTCATCAGCTTCAAATAAGTCTGCCACAGAAAAAGTCACCCACCAAAAAAAGAAAAGAAAAAAAAACAAACCAATTTACCAAAATGTAAATTTGCTAAATAAAACAATAATTTAAATTGTTGTTTAATATTTATTATAAATACTTACTCCTAATATTTATTATACTTCCTTTCTAGGGTGACCATATGATATCTATAGTAACATGTTTTGCTGATAGTATGTATTGTAAAATTTTCTTTTTTCTTCTTACAGCACAACTTCATGATGAGGACATATCAAAATAATAAATATCATGTGACCATGAGCCCTAGATTTAGTTCCCAATGGAACACCAACCAACCACTTTGGAATGCATACACTTTCCCAAGGACTGGCTTACAGTATCAATCCCATGCTAGCTACAGCTACTGTGCTGAACATACAGCAGTGAGTAACTTCTAAAAACTTGCATTCTCTTGTTCAGTGAAGAGAAGAAAACAGGGTTGTGCATTAATCAAAATGCTTTGGGTTTCATGAGAACAAAACATCTCTCTGCTATTCATTAAAACAGGCTCTTTGCTTTTCAAGTTTTCACAAGACTTTGAAAAAAACAATCCTCAGACTTTTTGTAGGAATCAGCTCATTAAAATTAATGACTCTTAAAGTAACTGCATCTTTTTCAGACTCATATTGAGGACTGAAAAAAGGCTATTTTAATAGCAGAGAGGTATTTAGATTGCATGAGATTCAAAACACTTTTTGGGAATAATTGTCAAATCATGCACTGGAGGAAAGATCACCTGCAGATTTTGCAAATATTTATTTCCTGTGACAACGTAACTGGGAAAAGCTTATAATGAGGATCAACAAGATTCTCAGCAAGGATGATGTTGAGCGATGCTGGAAGTTATGACTTTAAGAGAAAAGGCTGCCTTACACCAGGCAATCAGTCAAAATGAGATATTTACTATTAATTAATGGTATGATAGTGTGTTAGCTGTTGTCTATTATAGCCTTTAACTTTTAACTTGCCATTGTTAAATGAATGTTCATTCAGCCTGAAAGCTGGTAGAAGTTTAGTTAATAGGTTTTCCTGAAGAGACATTATAATTATCTTCTGTCATCAGCTTTAGTCAATTTCTTCAACATGCATCTGATGGGGAACTTAATTGCCTGCTTCTCTACCAAGCTGCTCTACGGGTGCACCTATTGTTTGTTTGTTAGGCTTGGGATACTTCCGGCTATTGAAAAAAGCAAAAGATATTGTAACAGCTGCTGTAATTTGCCCTCCTAGTAAGAAGGAGCAGGAGAAACTGGTGGGGAAAGTTCTTTAAAAAAAAGCAGGCCTATTCACCCCCATAAGAAGTTGTACATTGGAGGGGAACAAAAAAACTTTAGTTTCCTTTAAATAGGAGGAGTGACCAGAGCTTTGGGGAGAGTGTATTACAGCCAAGGGCTCTCTCAACCTTGCAACTCCATTGTAACTGGGCCTATATATACCAAAACAAGGTAATAGAGCTGCATACATGATGCTCTCCCCTCCCTCTTTGACCATTGTGACTATTTGCTGCGAAGGTGTTTGGGGAGTGCATTCCAAACCTTGAGTGCATAACTTAAGGAAAGCCAAATGTTTTAGCTGAGGGAAAAATCTCAGAATAGAAGCTGACTTACAGAAGGCATTGGAATGCATTCGGAAATAGAATTTTACTTCGTTTTCTATTTACTTATTATTTAGGAAAATTCAGCATAATTCAGAAAAATCTTGTATAATACTATTGTAACTTTTCCTACTCTTCCTCATTACCTAACATTAGCCCTGAAACTCATAATGCAATTGCTTTCAAGTGTACCATCAAGGCTTCCTCTCTGATCACTGATAAATATAAATGCATAAATTAATTGATGACTTGAGATGTGATGATAGCTAATAAATACATTTATAAATTGTATCATTCAAATTATATTTGAAGCAATTATATATATATACACACAATATATATATACACACACTAAATGTAGACACACACACATATATATACACTATATATATATGGACTATATACACTATAAACACACACATATACACTACACACCACACACACACATACAGTCATGTGAAAAAGAAAGTACATCCTCTTTGAGTTCTATGGTTTTATATATCAGGACATACTAAAAATCATTTGATCCTTAGCAGTTCTTCAAAGTAGATAAATGTCAGATAAACAACACATGACATATTACACCCTGCCATCATTTATTTTACAAAAAGAAAGCCAAAATGGAGAAGCCATGTGTGAAAAACTTAGTACACCTTATGATTCAAAAGGTGAATAGAACCTTGTAGAACCACATTTAGCAGCAATAACTTGAAGTCATTGTTTTCTGTATGACTTTATCAGTCCCTCACAGAGCTGTAGAGGAATTTTGACTCACTCTTCTTTACAACATTATTTCAGTTCATTGAGGTTTGTTGGCATTTTGTTTATTCATAGCTCTTTTGAGGTCTTGCCACAGCATTTCAATCAGGTTGAGGTTTGGGCTTTGACTGGGCCATTACAACATCTTCTTTTCTTTTCTAGCCATTCTATGGTAGATATGCTGGTGTGCTTGGGATCATTGTCCTGTTGCATGACCCAATGTCAGCTAAACTTTAGCTGTTGGACTCACATTTCACTCTAGGATACTGTGGTATATAAAGGACATCATGGTTGACTCAGTAACTGCAAGGTGCCCAAGTCCTATGGCTGCAAAACAAGCCCAAATATGATATGAGAGATTTGTGCTGATATGCTATGCTTGGCTTACATTAAACATGGCACTGTGCATTCTGGCCAAACATTTCCAGTTTGGTCTTGCCTGTCCAAAGGACAGTCTTCCAGAAGTCTTGTGATTTGTTCAGATGCAACTTTGCAAACTGAAGCCATGCAGTCATGTTATTTTTAGACAGAAAAAGTTTTCTCTTAGCAACCTTTCCAAACAAACCATACTTGTTCAGTCTTTTTTCTGGAGATATTCTGGAGACCAGCAAATTCCTAAAACTTCAACTTTTATAGAATTAGTCAATATGTATATTGTTTTATACATGCAAATTAACAAGTATGTATTTATCATGCTCAGCTTCAAGATGTCAACAGGGTACAATTTTTTATATAAGTTATGGAAAGCTGTAAATCAGGATTAATCTCTTACCATGGCAAATCTTAAAAAGCAAAGTAGCTATTATGACCTGAGGAAAAAATCCATGTGGTGGCATTTTTTTTCTTGTTGTCAGTTGAATTTCTGAAAGAAAAATAAAGTTGTAAACAGAATTAAATATTGTTTTGACAATTTAAGATTATCTCAGCTGTTTTAGATCTATGACTGTTCTATGAGAAATTGTCTTCTGAAGTTTGTTTAATATAGTATATTTTACCAGAAAAATCAGTGTGAAAATTATTATTATTATTCAAATCTGAAATCACTTTTATATACAATATCTTGGAGTTCATCACAATAAAAACTGCTGTTCACTGCATTATTTTGATATTAGTTGTTCCTGCTAAGAGACTCTTTTCCAATGTAGCAACTGAGGATGCCAAAGAAGATCAAGGAGCAATAGTGTAAAATACTGAGTTAAGTGTATTCATTGTCTTTATATTCCACTTTTCCCTTTATAGCTTAAAGCAGCTTAAAATAAGAGAGTTCCTAGTTTTCTCTCAAAATAAAGTGGGTGGAAACAAAGTGACTGGTGGAAAACTGCTCAGTTAATTCCACAGTCTTCATAATTTATGTTGAACTACATTATATTGGCTTTAAGTGAATGTGGGGATGGATAAACAGAGGGATGGAGAGAGGGGGCAATGTCTTAAGCAACTATCTATTTCAAATGTTTAAATTATAACTATCTAAATTACCTACTGAAATTATAAAAATGTAATCACATAATAAGGAATTATTGTTACGCAATACCTTATCATGGAGACATTGGCAAATGGCACTGTGTATATCAGATATCTACTAGTATCCAAACTGTGCCTTGCCCACCCAAGTTAAATAGTAATAAAATAATGTTAATAATATTAACACTCAGAAAAAAAACAAATCTCTACATTCTTTTTCATACTTTTATTGAAGATTTTAATTACATTAGGAAAAGAAAATATAAACTAAACTCAGAGAAGGAGAAATATAAAGAAGGAATAAAATGTGCAAAAAACAATAAGAAAAAGAAAAAAGTAGGACAAATAAAAAGAAAAATATATAAAGAAGTGACTTCCAATCTTCATCACAAATTTTAATAAAGTTAATAACTGTTCATCCCTTATAAGATTATAACCAAATATCTCTTCTTCCCATAAACTGGTCCTTATCCATAACTCATCAACTTTTCACTTCTGGTATCAGCAAAAAGTCCATAAATAGTTACCATAGCTTTGTGGCAAGTATCTTATTTTCTCCTTGGCCAAACAAACCAACATGTGGTCCATGGGATCATGGAGAGTCAGACATGATTTAGTGATTGAACAACAGCAAGAAGAAAGTTCTTATTTAGGTCATTCTCTGGCTTATCATTTGTGTTTCCATTTCACTGCTTCCTCTCTTAGAATCCACTCTCTTTTATTATCCAGTATTTCTGGTTCTGATATTTATGCATCAGGCATAATTACTTTCATATATCTCATTCTTTTATTAACAGCTTTTGGAAATAATCTTTATATAGAAGTAGACATCATTATTGGCATTGTTGATATTAAAGGATTAATTTTATCTACAAATTACTGATCCCAATCTTCAAAAATCTCTTGTAGTGTTTCTAATCATATGTTTTGTATCATTTTATAAATCTCTGTATTAATCAAAACCCAGAGACAATTTTATACTTTTCCTTTTCTGCTTGGAATCTTTAGTCCCTTCTACAATCCTATATCTGCGGTCATAAAGTCTCAAATCTCTGTTATATTTTAATTATTTTATTTTAATTATTTGTATAAATTAGTCAAGGAGATAAATATATTAAATATACTTTCCTCCTCCTGGTTTTCCTACAACAACAAACCTGTGAAGTGAATTTGGATGAAAGAGAGTGACTGGCCCAAAACCATCATTCATGACTAAGGCAGACTAGAACTCACCATTTCCTGATTTCTAGCCTAATGCCTTAAGATAGACCAAACAATTTAGCCCCACCCAAAAAAAAAAGTTTATTTATATAATTATTTCCAAAATCTTATAATCAAATATTCCAAATTTGTTTGAATCCTTATTTTGTTTATAACATTTTAAGATCTTTTTAAGATCAAAGTCCCATTTAGCTTTTTGCCACCTATTTCCAATTTTTTATTTCTTAAACTTAGTTATTTTTTCTTTTGTTCAAGAATGAAGATAATCTCACCAGATGGCTTTTCAAACTTGTTTTTCAACTATTTCTACAGCCTTAAGGTAATTAAATAGGCAATTTCTGAAACTGATTAGAAAGTGAGATTAGCAACTCCAGTATCCTTAAAAAGACTGTGCTGTAGTTGCAATCATGATGGCTGATTCCTTCATCTCTTACTGCTCAAATCTGCAGATAACTGTTATCCTTTGGTCTCTCCATGAAGAGCAACTGTTTGGATCACAGGTAGGTAATCTCCCAGCTTCTCCTTGTCTGATAGATATTCTCTATATTCTCATGTGACATCAAGGTAAAAAATCTCATGAGATTTCTAGTTACTTAGGTATTTTATTTGTATTCTGTACAGGAAAAGGAATATGGCCAAAAAGGTTGCCAGATCCTGGTATAGAAATAGTCTTAGCTATCTCAAAAATTGTCTCCCAGCAGAGGAAACTAATTCAATTGATTTTATGAAAATGGAATAAACTCTTTCCTTCTTTCCACCCTCATGCCCTTCCCTGTCCATACTCCAACAATTAAGCTAAAGACTGAAAGTACGACTGGGATGTCTTGTTCAGTTTTATTTCCTTCCATTTAGGTACTTCTTACAATCTTAAATCGAAACATAGGAAACTTCAATGAAACCAGATGAGATTATTTATCAGTTAGACCCAATATTGTAATCTCTGGATTCAATGGCTACTCAGTTCTTGGAACTCTGGGAAGCCCTTAGTTCTATCGAAGACCACATTCTCATAAGAGAAATTTTCTGAGAAGAAGCTGCATCACATGTCAGAAGAAGTAGGGCTCTCTGTCTTGTACTCTGTGCTCTTATAAAAAATATGAAAGGATGATTTCTGAAAGGGTTTAATCATCTTGGTTTTAGTCACCAGTATTTGAAATAAGTAAATGAAAATTAGGCTGTGGGCGGCATCTAGCCTTAAAACTGCAAATTGCCCATCCTGGCTTAGATCTGTTCTTTTAACTTGTCCATTAATTGATCTTTTTTTGGGGGTGGTGGAATAATATTTGCCTGAAGAAACTATCCATGTTCATTTAGTTTCTGATCATGTATTTGGTTTATCTTGTGGTAAGCAATGACTTAAAGATCAATTGCCATTATATTGCAAATAAAAACAGTGTTGGGGAGCTTGACAATGCAATCCCCCCTGCAGTGCTTGTTGTGATATCATCAGGACAAACAAAAAGGTTTATCTGTGAAAAACATTTGGGGAACCAAAGCTTAAAGCAAGGAAGGATAAATAGAAGCTGCCTCTATAACACTGTAGCCCTGGGGGATGGGGAGAGTGAAATTCCAACAGGGAATATTTCAATTAGTTTTTCTTCCTTCCGCCCATCTTTGCTTTTGAAACAACCATCCCAAGGCATTTGTGGCAATTTGGCTACTACCTCTTTCCACAAGCTTTGCAAAGCAGCAATCTCATGCTATTTATTCAGATCAAATCAGCTTATTAATTTGGTAAGTCTTTTATAACTCAATTGTCTGTGGCAACCTATTAAAATTTGGTTGGACTCTTTAAAACACTGCTTGTCAAATCTGGCAATTTTAAGATGTGTGGACTTCATGTCTCAGAATTCCCCAGCCAGTCATGCTGGGGAGTTGAAATTCACACATTTTAATAACAGAAAAACACTGTTTTAAAACATCACAAAAATTTGCTGACCACTAAGTTTTCTTTTATATTCTGTTTTTGAGATTGCTGAGGATATTTATTTGTACTATTAACCTTTTGAAACTGAGATTTTTTTTTCCTGGGTTACAAGGGTTTTTTATGGGTTACAAGGACAAGACTATGGGCAATATAACCATTTAGAGGGGACAATTTATCCAATTTTGCTTCATGCAGGATTAATTTTATTGTTTTCTTAAAATAAAATATATGGAAAATATGTGTTTTGATGGACATTTACCCAACAACTCTCTTAAGAAATAAATCATAATTTTTATGCCTTTCTATACAGATGACCCCAATATAGAAAGAAAAGCAGTTGTGTCATCTGTGAAATGTGGCTTGAATGAATATTCATATTACAGCAATTACAGGCAGCTGCTGTATGATCCTTGTGCTCACAGTAAAATAAATAGCAGCTATTATGCTGTCATGCCATAGAGATGTTATAGGAAACACAAGGAAACATAATACAAGATTACTTTCAATGAGCAAGGTGCATTGATATATAGGATTTGATAAAGAATCTGGCTAGAAACTGAAAAAAACATGAACTTTTAGTTTTGCCTTAAGCATTAAGCCTCTGGATATCTTTGGGTCAGTCATTTTTCTCTCAGCCCTGGAAAAGAAAGCAATGGCAAACCACTTCTGAAAAGTCTTGCCAAGAAAACTGCAGGGAATTACATATTTGGAAAGTCTCCAAGAATCAGACATGATTTAACAGAAGAAAAAAAAAAGAGTATAAAATAAAACAGGTGGAAGCAAATAAACTAAAATTCAATACAGACAAAATACAATTAATAAGTTGGGAGGTTGCATTCAATTTATGTAGTGTATTGTTTGAGGTGGGCATGGGAGTGTGTGCTATTAGCATTAGCTTTGATGTTGAGTTCTTTTTACTGGCTATGTAGGTAAACCAATTAACTGTTTCCTCTACAGAAACAAAATTGTTATGTCTATCCACGCCTTGGTAGGTTTCAGACCAAGTGCATTATAATTTTCATACTCTCTGAAGATTGCACATAATTTTTTAGCTAAGTTGCAAGATAGAAACCAGGTACATACTACTGTTGGTCACTGGGAATATATCTTGTCTTAAAACCAAACAACAAAAAATCCACAATCCCTATGTGTTCCAAGAGGAGTTCAGGACACTTTTGATTTTTCTGCATAGTTCTGCAAGTCCTCCATATTTCAAGATCAAGGCTGCCAATTGATTTGGCAGTCTATAGCTACCATCCCAGTTCTTGCCCTCCAAAACTCTGGCTCTCACTGTACCAAGTTCTTAGCTCCTCTTAAAGGAATAACTAAAATTAAAGTCTACATACAATCATAATGCAGGTGCACAAGGGCAACATCTGATAAGATTATGATAGGGAATTGGTGTAGCTTTCTACTAAGTTTTTTTTTCATTTCTACTCTGCTTTCTAAAAAACTGGACTCAACTTTTATTGGTCCCTTCCTTGTTACCCAGCAAATTAATCTGATTGCTCTTTATTTGCAATTACCTGCTTCTATTCATCTAGCTTTCCATTGGTTACTGCTTATCCATGTCAAACTTCTATTTCCTTTGCATTTTAAAAATGATTCTCCCCTCCCTCATTCTGATAGATGGAGAAGGAGAATATGAAGTGTATTGTATTTTGAATTCTAAATACAGGAGAATAGTTTTGAATAGTTTACTCACCAAATAACTATGGTGAATCCAAGATGTCATGGAAGACTGCAAGAGTTGCCCATGCCTAACATTTACTATGGTAGCTCTGTCTGAAATTCTGTACAAGCTCTATTCCCTTGATCTGCCATCACTATCAATAGGTAACCATTACCACAATGAAGAAAATCCTGTTCTTTCTGCCATGAAAGACACACTAGTGCTAGTTCCTATACAGGGAGGGAGCTTTATAGCTCCATCTGACTTTTGAGAACTGCAAAGTGATGATGGGGAGAGTTTGTAGCCATTTCCATGAAATGTGATTGGAATGGCTTTGCTCACAAGAGGATAGACTGATTCCAGTGGTATCAGTGACACGTATTACCCAGTGGGGTAATACGTGTCGAAGAAAATAGACATAACTTTGCTGAGGGAATAAAATAATTGTTAGTAGGTAAAACAGATAATAAACATTTCAGTCCAGCAAAAGGTAGGAGCTTGAGAAAAACACTGAAAATAACGCTGCCTTGATTGTGTGATATAAAATATAAAAAAGAGAATGCTTTCAACACTCCTTTATTATACCCTACAGTAATAGAGAAGGCCAGTTTGGCATAGAAGGTACCAGGCTAGAGACCATGAATTCTAATCCATGGACACAAAGTCAATTGGATGACCTTGTGCTAGTCATTTTCAGCCCTAGGGAGAACGCCATGTCAAACCATTTCTGAAAAACTTTGTCAAGAAAATTGCAGAGCCTTGTTAAAATGTGATGCAAAGGCACAACAACAACAACAGTATTATAGTCAGAACAGCCTTTGGGAATGTCTAACATTAAGAAGCAACTCCATATTTTTTGGGATTGACTTGTTTGTTTATTTACAGTATATACAAGCTTACATTTTTAATGCAGCAATGAAATTGAAATATACATTATAGCATATAATACTAAATTTGTTCTTTTGGTATTTCTCTGGAAGTGAAGCTATTTATAGCACAAAAAAGAAAGCAACAAAGAAAAGCTGGGAGCAAAGTTAAAATTAAGTTTTCATTCTAATAGTCGTATTGTTAAGTTCTGGATTTGTACCAATGGCTACATGCCATACAACGTTTTTAAAAAGTATCATCATTTATTGTTCAAGAAGAAAAATTTATATATTTTTTTTTAATTAATAAAGATTTCCCTCTCCCAACCCAGGTGGGATTCAGTAGGGAAAGGGTCAAAGATAATATAATTAGTGTTTTTTTATAGTAAGATAAATTGGAGGAAAAAGCTTGTTTTTCTAGCTGCCTCTGGAAGTCACTTTTTTCCTCCAAAATCTCTTTCTGTGTAGCTGTTTAGTATCTTTTGTCTAGCCAAGTAGGACAGGTGTAATTACTCACCCCTGAGCAGTGGGAAACAAAATAATGCAATGCAGTCTTCCACAAGGCAGTGCAATTCATTGCTTCACATAGAATTATTTTATGTGGCACTTCTGGCTTTTCTCCTGTTCTGTGAAATCCTCTAGTGCTGCAAATACATAGCCAATCATTCACTAAATTCAAAAGGATATCGTACAGCAAATACTTTTGTTGCTTGAAGTAAAAAAAGAGGCAACTTTCTACTTAATTGGTTTGCTAGGACTAAATAAAGGTCCATCAAGTAATATATTTGGCATAAACTAAGATGAATGTCCAAGCATGCCTTTTCTCCTACCTCCCCTTTGTCCAACTATTGCAACTGTCTGAAAAATGTCAATCTAGTGGCTCTTCTCTAACACCAGGAATTTCTTATTGTATAGATTTAGTCTTATGTTAAGATACTTATCTTACATTAAAGGTAAGGCAGGGTTACAGTTATGGTTAGTATTATGTGTTGTCTATTTTCAGCTATAAAAAAGTGACGTGATAGAGTTCCTCCTCTGATTCAACTGTTTTCATGCCTTAATTGGTCTTATGCAGAATTGATTTTTAAAGGAGCCTCTGTGAGAATCTTCACTTAAGAAAGATTAGACAATTTTGGTAATCCTAGATCTTGATTTCTTTCAAAAGTTCATATCAGCCCTAGATAAGGTTTGTAGGTAGACAGTGCCAAGTGACAACTGCATGTGAATTTTATTAGTAGAAGCAGTATAAAACATAAGGTAAAAAAAGTATGCTTGTAAGAAAGCTAATATTGTCATTGTTATATTTTGTTTTATATATATCAACATTATATCTCAAAAGTAAGTTTAACAATAGTATACCTTAGAGAATGCAATGTACAATAGATGGATTGAAAGGAATGTTTGTGGTCTTATCCTAATTATAAAACTAGTCCTGAAATTATCTCTGTTATTGTTTTTCTCAATTCTTATGGTCTTGGAAAGAAGCTACTAACTTTGTTTATATCCTCATATTTTAAGACAACTCATAATTTATTGATATCCTGATATTTTAAAACTACTCATAATTTACTTGATACTAAGATACTAAAATTGGAGATTCAGTGTACTGAGTTTAATTTTCTTTTTTAAAGGATATGTATATCTTACATTGTAATAATTGTAACAGCTAAAAGATCAAAAACTCAGTTGGCTTCTTCAATTGCCTAGAATTTTTAACTCTGGGATGAAATATGCTTTTGAAACTTAGTTAAAAGAATTGGTTTTACCACATGTTTCACCAAAGCTTGGCCTGTAAACATTGTGAAAACTATTTCAAACGTTGTTTTGTAAATGAACTGCCATTACAATTAATTTAACATTGTGGATAAACTGCTTTGTTGTTCAGTTGTGCAGTTGTGTCTGACTCTTCGCGACCCCATGAACTGCACTACGCCAGGGCCCCCTGTCCTGCACTGCCTCCCGGAGTCTTCCCAAGCTCACACCCATCACACTGACTATGCTATCTATCCATCT
>JANHZU010002718.1:204689-221237 GCA_032468055.1 Acrochordus granulatus | reverse complement strand
GCATAGTCAGTGTGATGGGTGTGAGCTTGGGAAGACTCCGGGAGGCAGTGCAAGACAGGGGGGCCTGGCGTAATGCAATCCATGGGGTCGTGAAGAGTCAGACATGACTGCGTGACTGAACAACAACAACAACAGACTATTCAGATGATTTTGATAAGGGAGCAATATTCTTTTTGTAGGTTGTAATGGTTCTGTTGCACTGGGTAGTGTAGTTAGACACCATATCATGAAATTGTGTGGCTACCTGTTGTATTTATATTGGTAACCTATTTTCTCTTTTTGGCATTCCAGGTTATTGGAACATGTTTATGCTTGTCTAAATAATCTTTTTATACAACTGCTTTTGTGGATGGTTAAGATCTTGCTGGGTAGTGAAGCACTTGATTAATGTGAACTGTTTTTTGATAAATTCATATCTCTAATTTGTCATTAATTCTTTTGCTGATGGAGGTTGCCAGGAAGGGTAGTATGTTGTTTCCTTCTACTTTTACACATTCATACCTTTAAATATGTTGTGGATTATCTCATGTGTCTTTTCTAATTGTTCCTTGTTTATTATGATGAAGTTGTCAGCTAGTGGATCCAAATTTTTGGTTGTATATGTGAGGGTGCTATTGCTTCTAGATGTTGTATCACAATCTCAGTTATAAATCTTGAGAGTGAAGATCCCATACTGTTCCTCTGATTTGTTAGTATATTTGTCCATTGAACTGAAAGTAGCGGATGAGGCAAAGGTCAATAAGTTCCATGAGACTGAATATTTCAATCTTGGTGTCTTCTGTGAGATTGGGTGGCTTGGTAGTAATACTTTTGCTAGTTCTGGATCTGTGGAGATGAAAAGTATTATGGTGTCAAAGAAAGTGTACTTTCATCCTCTTCTGTTTTTAGATCTTTGATTTTTCTGGAAGCACTGTAGATAGAGTACTCATTCCTATCTATGAGATGTCCAAGTTTTTTTGATGAGTTCTTCACCTATGTTAGTATCCCCAATAGTGATAGGTTTGAATGAAACAGTGTGTTGAAATTACACATTTTGGGCACTGATAGAAACATGGAGGGATACTTTGTTTTTCTTCCCCTCCTGTTATTCTTTTGTGGTTTGTCCAACTGTCAATTGTGTACAGATACCAGAACATATCCACATGCTGATATTTTTAGTTGGCTAAATATGATCAAAACCCATAAGAGAAATCAGTACAAAATTTTGTATTAACAAAATGTAATCTGCAAAAATGTGAAGAGGAAGATTGAGAGGAGTAGACATGTTTGAAGATGTGTGTTAGGAGATTTGTACACATATTTCCGTCTGATCAGGAAGCAGTGCATGTTTTAAGTCTTGTGTTTTAAGCTCCAATATCTATAATTTGGACATATTTTGCACGTGCTGAAATACTTGCGTCTGCTACATTTTTTCCCACGGTATATATTTTATTAAACTGATAAAGTAAGGGATGGACAATGTATTGCAAAATATATTCCTGGAAGCAATTCATCAGATTGCCAGAATTTGACCTTGTAGTTTGCTCCTTAAACCTAGGTGTTAAAAAAATATTTTGCAACCTACAATGATTTGTGTTAGAATTTTTATTCACTATTGTCCTTTTTGGTGAATTGGGTTTTATTTTTATTTATTTAAAAATAATATTTTTAAAAAACTTTAGACTTCACTCACTTTACAGTATGATTTGCTCATTTCGCCATCATGATCCTAGCCATTTGCACATCATACTCTTGCCCACCATTTCACTGTGGCCTCTGAGTGATAAAACTAGACAAAATACTCATTTTTAACAGTTTATTCTATGTGGAACGTATCAAAGATGGTCAGGTTTTGAAAGAATTCCTTAGATGTCCAGAAGGAATAAATCTGGCAATATTTTCATATGGCAGATTCCTGTTAGAAGGGGAAAACCCAAGAGCTCTGTCAATAAATTAGACCATGAAAATACTGTGAAATAAATAATCTTACAGATAAATTTAATCAAATGAGAGAGCGCCAACCTCAATTATTTTTATTTTTAAAAATGTATGCTTATACTTTTAATTTTATTTTAAAGAAAAGTGAAATACCTATAGGATCTTTGATCTAGTAACTCCTACTTCAGACAGATTCCAATTGAAAATATTCCCCATCCTCATTTTCTCACATTATCTGAAGTAGATAATCTCCTAGAAGACAAATGGGGATATTTTTTTGTCTTCTTTCCCTTTGAAAAGATGAAACCTTATAAAATATGCATTGATTTTACGCCAAATGATGAACACATTTCAGTGTTCATTTGCCAACTGTAAATTAGGAAAAATCACATTTGTTTTCCAACAAGTGAAAATAGTTTTTCCTATATTCTGAATCATATTTTCTCTTCCATCTTTGACAGATTCCTGAAAATGTCATTCTATTCTATTTTATTGTTGAATTACCTTAATCATTATGATGAGGTAGAATATTTGGTGGCCCTAATGTAATATAAATCTTATAGTACTGATGCCCAGATCTAATTGTTTTTAGAGAAGTATTCAAAAATCACATGTAGGTTGTTGAAGGAAGGGTAATTTAACAGTGTTTTTAATTGTACCAGTGTTAATTTTATTTGCTCTATCTGCTGCATAAAAACAACAACAACAAAAGGAACATTCTCATAGTATGTTTATTGTATAAAAAGCAATACATTTTAAACTACCTTTTGTATTTCTTTCTGAAATGTTATTGCTAGTTTTCATTAAATGAATCACTTATCTTTTATGCATTTTGCATATATTGTTTATTGATGAATTGAGCTGAAACATTCAAGGAACTATTACTGCTGAAATATAACTCCATTTATATCCTTATATTACTTTTGGAAATGTTAATTAGGTGTTTTAGCTTTACATTGTGAGATTGAACAAATTATTCCCATGCCTTATTCACTGATGATGCTATTGCCAGCATTATGATGTCTACTATATATGACATGATATTGCAAATCACGGAATCCCCAGTCAGCATGGTTGTGGCCACGGTAGGTGGAAATTGTAGGAATTTTAGCTCAGATACATCTAGAGATAACCAGTTTGATATGTACCACCATCTCTTTCTGAGTTTTCCTGCTTCTCATTGGCTTAGGTACAAAGAAATAATAAAAAGTAACCTTTATTTTTTTTCTTAGAATTTGCATTTAATAGAAAAGTCCTGAAGTCAGTTCATACACTGATTCTTTAAATTCTGTAAGGTCATAACCTTACATGTTCCAAGACTGTATCTCTGGTAATACCTAAAGTAACTCTTTTGACTACAAAAGTTGTTTAGACAAGCTTCTTCCAGTGGATTTAGGTAGATATTTGTGGGAAAGTCAATGTGGTATAATATTTAGAATACTGAAAGAAGCTGAGAAGAGTCTGATTCAGATCAATCCTAACCATGAAAAGCTCACTATTGTCATTAGACCAAATGTTACCTATTGGGGTCATCAGCTTCACATGATTTATTTAATTATTAATTTATTGATGATATTAACTGCTTGTTATGATTACCATAAAGCCCCTCACATGGGGTACAAAGTAAGATTAAAGCCATACTACTAACATCTAAAAGCCATAAAGTCTAGAATTAGGATGTTTTAAAACCAGGGCAACAAAAACAATTTATTTATTTATATGCTGCCAAAATCCAAAGACTCTTGGCGGCTAACAACAACAAAAACCCCAATATATTAAAAACATTTAAAATAAAAATAAAATAAACCCCCATTAAAACAAAATAAAAAACCCGGCAGATTAGCGAGGTGGGCTAAAAAAATTTCAAATATAAAAAGGGGGTTGAGGATGGCTAAGGATCCATCAGCCACCTCCATGATGATGAAGAGCCCTCCTGGAGCCCCAGGCCATCTCGCAGAGCCAGGTCTTAAGGCCCTTCCAGAAGGCCATCAGGAAGGGGGCATCCCTCAGCTCGAGGGGCAAGACGTTCAATAGGGCAGGGGCCACAGCAGAGAAGGCTCTTCTCCTAGACCCCACCAGCCGAAATTCCTTGACTGACGGGAACCGGGGAAGGACTCCTCTACTGCTTCTGGTGGGCCAGGAACTCCCCATCGGGATGACATGGCATGGGACTCAGATAGCCTGGTCCCATGCCATGAAGGGCTTTGAAGGTCAGTGTTAACACCTTGAATTGTACCCGGAAGCTAACTGGTGCAGCTTGCGGAACAAAGGTGTTATATGGGCCGATCTATTGGCCCCTAAAATCACCTGCGCAGCCGTACTCTGCACCAGCTGCAACCTCCAGATACTCTTCAAAGGAAGCCCCATGTAGAGCGCATTATAGTAGTCCAGAATTGAGATGACAAGGGAATGAGTGATGGAGTGTAGGGACTCCTAATCATGGTGAAAGAAACAGCTGAAACACCATCTTGATTTCTTAGAGGAAAGAATCTATTACTTAGCAGTAAACAAGGCAGAAGTTCCACTGAATAGATACAAGATATTCCATGGTGTAATCCCTCGTATAGGTATCAGAAATACTATTATAAAGCCATGTCATTCATTTCTAATCTTGCTAGGTAGTTTAGAATATCTATTCAAATAATCCTTTTGATTAATTGGTTTTACAACAGCCTCTTTGAAATTCATCTTTATATCAAAAAAAACACTCCTAAAATTCTCCCAGTGAGGCATCACCTTGACATGGTTGTGGGACTTGTGTGCTCCAAGGAAGGGGTTTAACCATACTGAACAGATCTCATCAGAGGAACCAGATAAAGAGTGTCTCCTTTAAAAAAATACGTTGAGATGAATTTACAGGAAACCATATTGGCTCGGTCATCACCAAGGCCAACAAACATCTACTTCTGCATCATTGACTATGCTAAAGTCTTTGACTGTGGGGATCGCAACAAACTGTGGCAAATTCTTAAAGAGATGGGAGTACTAGCTCACATTACCTGTCACCTGAGAAACCTGTATACTAGTCCAGAAGCAAAGTTGGAACCAGACATGGAATAACAGATTGGTTCAAAAGTGGGAAAGGAGTACCACAATAATGCCAAGCTAGAAAAATCTCAAACCAGAATTAAGAATTATAACAACTTCAGATATGCAGATGATACCACTCTAATGGCATAAAGTGAAGAGGCATTAAAGAGCCTCTTGATGAGGATGAAAGAGGCGAGTGTAAAACTAGTCTGAAACTCAACATTAAAAAAACTAAGATCATGTCTCATCATTTCCTGGCAAATAGAATGGAAGAAATGGAAGCAGTGACAGATTTTACTTTTTTGGGTTCCAAAATCACTGCAGTCCAATGACTGCTGCCATGAAATTAAAAGATGCCTGCTCCTTGGGAGGAAAGCTATGACAAACCTATACAGCATATTAAAAAGCAGAGACCACCTTGCCAACAAAGATCCGTATAGTCAAAACAATGGTTTTCTCAGCAGTAATGTACAGTATTGTGAGAGCTGGATCATAAGGAAGGTTGAATGCCTTCAAATTGTGGTACTGGAGAAGACTCATGAGAGCTCCTTGGACTGCAAGGAGATCAAACTAGTCAATCTTAAAGGAAATCAACCCGCACTGTTTATTGGAAGGACAGATACTAAAGTTGAACTTCAAATACCTAATGTGAAGAGAAGACTCACTGAAGAAGTCTGTGATGGTGGGAAAGATTGAAGGAAAAAGGAGAAGGGGATGGCAGAGGATGAGATGTTAGACAGCATAGTCAGTGTGATGGGTGTGGATTTAGGTGGACCTCAGGTGATAGTGCAGGACAGGGAGGCCTGGTGTCCTGCAGTCCATGAGGTTGCATATAGTTGTACAAAAAAAATTTGTCTAGTTTCCTCTAAAATTTTGTTTCCACAGCAAAATAAACTGTGTTTGGCAAGGAACTTGTAGTTTGAATGAACTTATAGATATCTGGACCAAGTTCTCTAAAATTAATCAAAGTAACTGTGATTACTCCAAATCTCAGAAACTCCCATTGTTCCTCTTATATTGCCCATTTTCCCCCCCCAAATCAACATTTGGCTATTCAAGGAGTCAGCTAAGCAGTATACTCGTATACTAAAAAAGGTATATTAAAGTATTTTAACATGCAACAGAAAGGAAGCATTAACTACACAATTGATAATAATGTTAATTATATTTTATATTAAATATAAATGTCAATGTAACAAAACTTTTAAAATTTAGCTTCTCTTTTAGCCTTTCCCACTACTGTTTAAAGTTTGGTTCCATGCTGCCATTTGCAATGTGAATGCAGTCCTCATGTCAGAAAAAGTGATGTCCTGTGATCTGATGGAAAAGTTACAGGTTCGCAGTTGGGACTGTAGGTTCTGATCAGGATTATCTATTGAGATAACCTCTCCTTGGATTCTGAATCAACAGTGTTTACTTTCATTATATTTAATAGCTCATTTTGTCAATGCTTGTCCATACCGAAACACATGTCACTCATCACCAGTGAGATTCTGCATACCATCCAAAATGTGCCCACAGCACATTTGGCAATTACCAGGATGCTACGGGGAATCTGAGGATGGCTGCAACTGCTATTTTTCTCAAACAGCAATTCCACTTTGAAGAAAACTAATGTTTCAGAACAATTTCTATCTTTCAACATTTAGATAGAAATGCAAGTCTACCCTAGGAGGATGTGGACTTTTTGTTTTGTACATTACTTTTAGCCATAGCAATTGCACTGTCTTTCTTTATCACTTGGGATATGCACAAGATTAAGAGAAGGAAAAAAAAAACCTTGAAACATCACAATGTGTTTTGTTCTAGAAAGTACATGTTCACAATTTTAAAATAAATATATTAGAATCAGGGCAGTCTATGAAGTATGGCTTTTGAGGAAGTGCATTTTTTATTATGCAGTTAATTTCTTATGATTTGTTAACCAGGTGGACCCATTTAGCGGTGTTGCTTATGGCTGGTGGGAGGGCAGAGAAAAGAAAGCACAGGAATGATAGAGTACAAAATAGTGAACAAAATATTTATGTATTCTGCTAAAGTTGAGCTTATGTTTTAGAGGGAGAAGCCCTGTTGTGATGGGTCTTCCCCTTTGTTCTGAATCTATTTTTCCAATTGCTCTGGCACAGCTGTTGGTTTTACCATCACTCTGACATTGATGAAATTTGAAAGGAGAGACCTGCCTGCTCAGCATAACCAATGGCAAACCCAAAGTTTGTATGTATTCTGAGCATGTCTCCCCAGGAGTAAGAGCCCTTTGGACTGTGTTTCAATATGCACAAATAGATTCTTTCAAAATTTAGTAGCACAGGGCTGGCAGGCTTGACGAAAAGCAAATAAATGTCTTCCACTGGGTTACAATATGGGGTTACAAAGATTCAACAATCGACCATGAATTTTGAAGGCTGTGAATTTGTGTAATTTGCTCATATAATTTTGCTGCAACAAAAAGAGCTGTGTTGAATGGAATTTACTAATGACTGTTTTTCTCTGATCAGAAATCTGCAGGAGAAAAAAAAGCATTTATTTGCAAGAGATGTGTTTAAAAAATTATGTAAATTTCTGAAAATTGTAAAAAAGGGAGCAGTTTATTATTTAAAAATGAGGTTTTATCAGGGAAATTCAGTTTACAAAGCTTGGATTACACAAATGTGCATAACACGTTATATTACAATAAGGCCTTTCATAAGAATTATGCATATTATGGGAAGTGGCATAGATAAATTTTGTGTGAGGGCTAGAACTTCTGATGGGCACTGTACAGGTTTTTAAACTACAGTTTCCTTAAAAGAAACTACAAACTGAGCTTACTAATGAAAGTTGAATTGGCCATATGCAACTTTATATTTGTCATTAGGATATGCACACATTGATTCTAGTCAAAATACAAATAAAACTACTGTCAGATTAATACTCCCACATTTACAATCAAGCATATTTTCCCACATTTACAATCAAGCATATATATTTTCAAAAGTAAAAATATGTTGTTTGCTTCCCAGAAACGAGCAGTTTGCTCCCAATAGCATCAAAATGTTAAGACTTGAAATTATTTGAGATTACATTAATTTACCTAATTTGGTTGCAGTCCAGATACCTTATTTGAGTGTATCATGAATTAAATTATAAATCCCAGAAGAAGATAGGTGCTTCAGTTCTTATCATCTTTGATGAGCTGTTGATTTCAAGGGTCCAATGTAATTCCTATGCTAATTTGATTAGAATGATAAGCGTTATTTATACTAAGTCAGCCACTTATTTTTGATCACTGTATCATGACCAGGGGTATCCCAACATGTGACCAGCCCATATTTTTCCCAACATTCTCATCATGTAATCAAAATGATTATATAATTCTTTAAATTAGGATGCAAAAGACAGGAGTTTAAGCATCTTGAGAGCTTTAGTGCATATAAATGTCAATAATAGGTAGATGCAAGAAAATGAGATAGTTTTTTCTGTACAAGAAGATAACTGTAAATCATCATTTTAGCATTCTAAGAATTATGAGTCAATCCCGAAGCACATGCCTTAGAAGCAGAAGAGCATCACTGATCCTCAGTAAGAAAAAGTACCAAGGTAGTGTAGGAGTTATGTTGCGAAAGCATTCAAGGTTTTGGAATCTGAACGCGAAAGAAGCCACAGAGACATGATAAGAATCTTTATTGCATACTAGAATGAAGCCATGTTAAGCAGTTGATTGCCTTCTGTCAACACGAGGTGTAATCCTCTGTTATATCTACAGCAGTTTAACTGTGGAACTTCTTTTTCTTGCTTTTATGAAGCTTTAACGGACACCTTGCTTTACATTTGTCAGTCTTGATGCTATCTGTATATTTCCACTGACATTCCTGCTGTGGAAAACTCCAGCTTTCAGTGTAACCCACTGTTGGAAATACTGTTTTGGCAAGAATCACTTCCCACCCATGAGCTTGTTTTGTACGAGCACAGGAAAAATGGACCAGTGTTTTTCTATGCATTTAAGGTTCAGTTTATTCAATAGATAGCAAGTTTGGTATTCTTTATTTCTTCCTTTTTTTCTGTTTTTGCTTTGTTTTTTATTATGCTTTGTTTGTGTTGCTATTGATATACAGAAAATAAATTTTAAAACCAGTGTTTTAGAGAAAGAATGAAGGTACTTCACATTTATGTTGCAAATGTGAACAAGAAAGGACATTTTCTCATATTTGATAGACATGAAAAAAGCTAGAAAATTCTAGATTCAAATGCATACTCTGAATCATAGGATTTTAGAAATTAATATACAGTTTTGTTGAGACTACCACCCTTCTTGCTGTGTAGCATCCTCTATTCCTGAGCTGGTCAAGGCCATCTCAGGTTTGGCAGTGGACTTCCCCAGGCTGATAGTCCTGGGGGACTTCAATTTGCCATCCCTGGGTTTGTCTCAGGATTAGTTTAGGAGTTCCTGGCTTCCATGGTAGCCATGGGCCAATCTCAGATTATTTTGGACCCTATTCAAGACAGTGGCCGTATTCTGAATATGATTTTCCAGTCAGAGCAATGGCAACGTGATCTGCAGGGAGAACTTTCATTGTCATGGTCACAGCATGCTCTGGTGTCCTTGAGACTCTCTTATGCTACCCCCCTCTGCAGGGAGGTAGGACCTATTGGTTTGATCTCAGTTGATGGACCTATCAACATCAATCAGCCTCAGTGATTGATGGACCCTGATGGGTTTCAAAGAGAGCCTGGGGAATGTTCCATGTTCCATGTGCTGCACAGTCCTGCCAAAGCCCTGGTTACATACTGGAATCAAAGGATGGCCGAGGGTCTGGATAGGATCGTGCCTATGCAGCCTCTCTCAACTCATCACACTCGGCACTCTCTGTAGTTCATGGAAGAGTTGCGGGTGCTGAAAAGGGTAAAGAGACGCCAGCCCTGTTAAAGATCATCTAGTCTCTTCTTGGTAGGGGGGGGATTCAGGGGATCTTCTTCAGGGCCATTCAGAGCAGTTTGCTGATCACTTGGCTGATAAAGTTACTCGGGGTTCGGTCTCAGTTGGAAGCCATGCATGCGACAGATCCACCTGAAATGCCTAGGGAGGAATCTTGCCTAGTTATCTGGGAGGATTTCAATCCAGTTGTTCCTGATGAAGTGGACAGGGTCCTTGATTCTGTCAGTGCAACCACTTGCCAATTAGATCCTTGTCCCTCCTGGTTGGTGAAAGCTGCCAGGTTACCACTTACAGGTGGTCCATGCAGTAATTACTGCTTCTCTGTGAGAGCAGACTTTTCTTGGCCCTTTTTAGGAGGCCCTGGTTTGCCCCCTGTTAAAAAACCTCCATTAGTCTCCACTTGTCTGGACAATTATTGTCCATCTCCCAGTTGCCCTTTTTAGGGAAAGTGGTTAAGAAAGTGTTCACTTGGAAGCTTCAGACGTTCTTGGAGGAAACAGATTTTCTGGATCCTTTTCAGTCTGGGTTCAGGCCTGGTTATGGAATGAAGACAGCGCTGCTCATTCTTGTGGATGATCTGTGATGAGAGAGGGGTGGTGGTAATGCGTCCATCCTAGCTCTCCTTGGCCTCTCAGCGGTTTTTGATACCATTAACCATGGTATCCTTTTGGGTCAGCTGCAGAGGTTGGGGCTGGGTAGTGCAGTTTTGCTCTGGTTCTGCTTCTTTCTTCAAGGTCAGTACCAGTTAATAGGGAAAGAGAAGTCCAGTCCTTGGCTGCTACTTTGTGGTGTGCCTCAAGGGTCAGTACCTTCTCTTCTCCTTTTTAACATTTACATGAAACCACTGGGTGAGATCATCTATCGCCACGGGATGAGGCACCATCAGTGTGCTGATGATACTCCATGACCCAGTGTCTGGAGGTTGTACAGGTCTGGATGGGAGACAACAGCCTTTGACTGAACCCTGGAAAGACTGAGTGGCTTTGGGTATTCTGGGGGATCCAGTTCTGGGACTTTAACAACTATAGATAGGGACACTACCCCAGACAGACCTGATGCATAATCTGGGGGTTCTCCTGTATTCATGACTCCTGCTCAAAGAGTAGGTGGCTGTCATGGCTAGGAGAGTCTTTGCACAACTGCATGTGGTGTGGTAGTTATGCCCCTTCCTAGACCAGAGCTCCCTTCACTCAGTCACTCATACTATCATCATCTTGACCCTGGATTACTTCAATGGGGCTACTCTTGAAGAGCATCCAGTGACTGCAGCTGGTGCAGAATGTGGCTCCACGGATTATTGTAAGGTCCAATAAAATGGCCCATTTAAGACCTTTATTCCACGAGCTGCATTGGTTGTTAGTCTGCTTCTGAGTGAAATTCAAGGTGTGGGTTTTGATCTTTAAAGCCCTTCATGGTGTGGAACCAGGTTATCTGAAGAACTGTCTCACCCCAATGGGGATGTCCTGCACCACCAGATCCAGAGGAAGAGACCTCCTCTGGATCTCGTCAGCCAAGGAATTTCAGCTGTCAGGATCTAGAAGAAGAGCTTTTTTGGCTGTGGCTCCTGCCTTGTGGAACATCTTGTCCCAGAGGTGAGATTTAAGCTCTTCCTTCTGGAAGAGCCTTAAGACTTGGCTCTGCCAGCTGGCATGGGGCTCTGATGGGTACACATCATCTTGGAGGTGGTTAGTGGTTTAATATTCACCTCCCCCATGTATATTTTTATCTCCGTGCTCAGTCTGGTTGGTTAATTTTAAAGGTTTTTAACTTTTTGTTTTTATTATATATTTTGAATTGTTTTGAATTTGGCAGCATATAAGTTTAATAAATAAATAAGTGCTTGCAAAGCAATCTTTCTCCAATAATTTTAACTGATGCAGCAGGAGGAATGGGAAAGATATTTCTCACCAACTTTATCCTCACTAAAATTAGGTGAAATGGAGATGTTGTTATTGCTGTAGCATCATCTAGCATTGCAGCAACATGGATGCTGGTGGTAGAAGAGTGCATTGAAGATTCAAGATACTCTTCAGAGTGAATGAAAATATCCTTTGTAACATCAGAAAAACTGTATTTGCTTTGACATGTGAAGCTTATTATCTGGGACAAGGGCCTCATTATTATGAGGGAGAGCTTTGAAGCCATAGACTCTTCATGATATATGTGGCAAGTATTAAGTCTTTGGGGGAATTTTAACCATTTGTTATGGTTATTTCTACCAGTTGTGAAAAGAGGAAATGATGGTGATGCAGAGAATTCATGCATCAAAAAATCATATTATGGAGAAGCTTTGTCAAGTTTCAGTTGAAGAGAAACATACAATTGATTGAGGAAGAAAAAATATATTCTATGTTCTTACTGAATATTGAAGAAGACAACAATCAGAACAATCAAAATGATGAACTAGGATTACCTGAAGATATCGTTTTGCCAGCAAGAACTACGGAAGAATGTAAAGATTTCACCTACCCAACATTTGACAATCTTGCCAAACTATTCTTAAAGAAGTCTATCTTGGTTCCCCTCAATAAAATGATGAGAAAAATCAATTCCACATGGATTAGATTCTTCCCTGTAATGATGAAATAATATTGTTCCTTCAGTGCTGTCAGTGAAGGAGCTAACATCACTCATTTTCCAACAGAATTCCTTAATTCAATTGAACTCTCTGGATTACACTACATGACTCTCTCAGTCCCTCTTTATAAAGGGTAGAATGAAAGGGTTAACAGAGAGGTCATGTTGGTTTAAAAAATTATGGTTTACCTTACAAGCTGGGTTGCCTTAGGTCACAATGTTACAATTCCTTCCCCTTGTCCTATAAACTAGAGGCTCACAAAAATTTACTAACACAAGAGAGGAAGGCTGCCAAGTCCCTAAGCAATACAGAACAGACTTACCTGTTTTTATACACCATTTAACTAATTATTTTAAGAAGAAACAGCCAAGCTGAAACAACTTTTTCTTCACGAAAGAGTTTTTCCCTGTCTTTTCCACTTCCTTTAAAAAAAAAAACCCTCTTCCAATACTTTCTTTGGCATTTGTGAAGTATTCCCGAGACCTGACACCTCTTGAAAGTGTAGTTTGGCAAACATAAACTGCGATCCATTCCAAGAGGGCCCAGTGATGGGGCTGCTTTGAAAACACCTGGGTCCCTCTGATGCGGACAAGAACCAGATCCTCTTCTGGACAATAGCAGCCCTTTTCTCTTTGCCCCAGTCCCCTGCATTGCAATCATATAAAGAAAAATACCTTAACATGATAGTCCTGTTTCTTTCCAGCAGGTGTCTTGCACCAATGAAGAGTATTTGAACTGGTGGAAGCAAAGAGCTCCCTCAGAGGGATTTTCAAAAAATAGTCAAGAAATGGTTTTGCTTGCAGAATCTGCATCTGCAACTAGTTTATTCCAGCCCAAATGAACTAAGATGCTTCTGGCAATTAAAAATAAAAGCTTCCAAGAGCACCCATAGTTCTCAACAAAATGGTCCTAGTAGTTTCCATGGCATGGAATCCCATTTCTGCCTTCACAGAATATATTTTCCAAGGACAAACTGTGGGGCACTTTTCAGAAGCACTATATAAAATGCAACTCTTGGAAAAACAGATGTTGAGTTGTGGGTGGAACCTGTTTTAATGCAGGAAACTGTTTCATACATTATTTCCTCACACTCTCCCAGCAGAAGTCAAGAAATGTGCTTCAGCAAGCTTGTATAGGAGAAATTGCTAAGCTAGTCAACCGGACAGACTCTAGAGAAGGACAATGAATGAGAATAATAAGATCTGAAAGTTTCAAAGTCTACTTACAGCTTTGTTTACACTTTCTGTCAAAATTGTATAATTTGTTGTTCAGTCAAAAAAGTACAAAAACAGTAGGAACGTTGAGTTATAATCTGAGCCTCCAGTGAAAACAACATTATTATAGTTAAGTGTGAAACAATGCAAACAACATTATTGAAATTAATGTAAATAAAGCAGGGATGATAATGAAATCTCAGTCAGATTTGCCCCCAGTTCCATATTTATGGAATCATTTCCTAATTAGAACTTGCTATGGTGGAATCCAGGCAGAATCCCCAGAGTTTCAGAATATTTCTAAGGACAGCAGCTGAAATTGCTAACATTTTGAAAAGACAGATTAATTCCCTTTCTCCCTCATTATCCTTGAACAATGTCCCTTCCAATTTCAGTTTACATAAAACTTCATGAAAAACCAGATCCACCAAAAGAAGCCTTTAATCTTCAATGGCAAAGTTCCAAAGTGTACATTACATATACAATATTTTCAAGTAAACTGAATTCCACTAGTTACATTTCAGAATTTGGATATTCAAATATAATAAAATTCAAATTCAATTCAAGACAATACAATTAAACTTTATGGCTTGAAGTTTAGCCTAGAAATCCAGTATATAAATGGTTGAAAAGTGTTGTCAGCTGGCTGTTCCCCAGTGCTTTGACATTCATAAAATTATTGGGAATTTAAATTTGAGACGTTTAAAATCTTAATGTTTGAAGAAGTCTTGTGAATGCTGGGGAATGAAGTAAGTATTAGTTTGGAACTTTGTTTCCAGGAATTCCCAAGTGGAAGAGAAATAGCCAGGATGAATTTATCCCTCCACAGAAAGTATCAGCCAAGGAGGTTGATTGGAATAACACTAAGTTTTATTAAACAGCCATGGAGACTCTTGTGTTTTAATGCTGAAAAAGTGCAATTAAATCAGTTCAAGCTTCTTTGAAAAGAGGAAGCCATATGATTACAAAATGTCGTATGAATATATGGCCATTTCAGGAACTGTTATAGTAGAAGCCTCTATTCTTTAAAGAGACCAGTATTACTGTATGCATGCAGAAGTATTAAAATGTTTTTGAGGGTTAGAAGAGAACTCTTAACCATCTTGCATAACTGATTAGTTAATGCACCTCCTATGTACATTAGGGTGGATGTGATATTGCCAGATAGGAAATGTGCCCTTAAAATTGATTGTAAGGCAGAGTAGATTTGCCCTAATCAATTTTAGGGTATACAGGAGTTTCTATAATATATAAGCCATATATTTCTCTATGGCTATCTCATTTAGTATTCTTAGAATCTGAAAGATATTTTTATGACTGAGTGTCCTGTCTTCCAGTAGCACAGTAATCAAATCCAATTTTTATCATGGTGAAAGATTAGCATAGTTTGTAGCAAAGTAAGGATATTATATACCCACATATATATTATGCATATACATGGAAAATATATTATTGGATATGGAAGAATTGATTATAAATATTTCAAATATAAGTAATTTGATTTGCTTTAAAATAATTATTCTTACAGTGCTAAAAGAATAGGATGTAGAGATGAATAGATTAGTGCCTGGGATGAGAGCAAAGATTAAGACCTAGGCTCTGTGGTGAAACAAGTTGCTAGGATGATAAAATATGTGAAGCTCTCAAGAAAGATCTGCAAAATTTAAACTTTTTGTAAAAAAAGTTTTGTAAATTGTTTGTAAAAATGGCCAATTAATATCCAATAAGCCATCCTGCCCACTGCAGTTCCTGTATTTGTTTCCAGAGTTGCTTTTGGAAGTTGTAGGACTAGCTAGAACAGAATAGAATGAATTTTGGCATGGAGGCCTGTGGTAAATAGATCAAATTAATAAAAATTAGGGCCTTATCTTTGCAGAGATCAGAAAATATCTCACTAGCACAAAATTCAACACCAAACTATATTTTTCAGAATAACTCCATGACACATTTTTAATATCTTGTTTGTAAAAGTAGGCTTGAATTTAAGGAGAAGGGTAGAACTGAATTTAGAGAGTAGGAAAAAGTCAAATATAAATAAACTTACTGTACTATAACCTACTAAGAAAGTCAGTTTGGTGTAGTGGTTAAGGCACCAAGTAGAAATCAGGAGACCATGAGTTCCAGCTCCACCTTAGGCATGAAGCCAGCTGGGAGACCTTGGGCTAGTCATTCTCTCAGCCCTAGAAAAAAAGAAAGAGCAAACCACTTCCAAAAATCTTGCCATGAAAACTTCAGGAACTAGTGCAAGAATCCAGAATGACTTGAAGGCATGCGTACACACACACCAACAATAACAACTTCCTAACTGGCTTCATGTTATTTATAAATTTAATATTGTATAGGCCAGCTTTCCTTAATGCAATGTTAATTCATTAATTATTTGTCTTTTCATTTATTCCATATGGAATGTGGAATCTTGTGATTCTCAAACCTATTTAGCTATTAAGATCTACAGGAGAGGCCTTTGTGAAGATGTAACCTTTGTTAGAAGCCTAGCCTGTAATTAAGGCTACTTTCTGCCTTGCCCTCCAGGCTATAGAATGCACATAGTTTTAAGAATTTTGCTTGACTTTCAACCCCTTAGAAGTTAGAAAATATATAAAGATAGTGACTATTCTTAATCCGTTTCTAATGAGTTTGGATCAAACTGGCATTTGGGGACAGATGATTCAACTCTATTTACTCTGTTGAATGTTTAATTCCTTAGACTGCTGAACTAAACACTTTTGCTGGTACTAGAACAACTATTCTGTTTATAAAGAGAGCCTTTAAAGAGAGTGTTAAACAAAACATTCTCTGCATGACTACTATGGTGTAAGAGTTAAAAAACAGGCATCTGGACTGGATTTTTCTCAAGTTGAAGACGTTTCACCTTTAATCCAAAAGGCTTTCTCAAT
>JANHZU010002718.1:178112-189231 GCA_032468055.1 Acrochordus granulatus | reverse complement strand
CATCTCTAATAAGTCCAATACTTCTTCACTGAAGTAAATATCTGAATTTAATAGAGCTCTCCCATCCCAAGTAACTGTTGGAAGTCTAAACATCTATAGGTAATGTAATGAAATGTGTAAATGACTTTTGGAAAAAAATGGAAGAGATGTTGCCTAGACAAGATTGGAAGGAGCTCCCAGTGATTTCTGATCAAAAAAAGAAACCAAGAAATTTTTAACCTAATTGATCAGATGGTTAAAAGTGGTGGTAAGAAATTTCTGTCTTCAGACTTGCAAGATTCTATTAATGTAGCCTTACAATAAAGTAGAATTAGTTCATCTAGCCCAGTTTCCTGTCTGGTTTGTCTGGGAAGGCCTCCATCAATCTTCCAAATCTGAAGGCATAATCTTCCCACCCCCGCTTTTAACTGTCTGATCAATTAGGGCAGGCCTCTCCTAAATTTCTTTCTCTAACTGTTAACCATTGATAATTTCTTAGGCAACATCTCTTCCCCTTTTTCTTCAAAGGTAATTCACAAATTCCATTAAAGTAGGCAGGACTTTATGGTAGAAATGCATTTGTTAAACGGAGCATAGAACATCCTTAAACCAAGCAGCTGGGTGAACTTACCTCAAGTTGAAATAGAATAATATGGATTACTTTAAAAAAAACTTTGTTCATGCACAATAGTGAAAATGTTTTCATCATTTACCTGGCACCAAGGTACAGTTATGAGAACAGACTTCAAGTGTCCCATACATCCCAATTCATTTTAAGGTTTCAATTTGTTTTCATCAGGAATATTTTTACAGTGTAATTTTTTTTCTAACTTATTAAAGAAAATAAGTCCTAACATTTGTAACACAGAATCAGTATGATGTGATGGTTAAGATGATAGATACAATGAAGCTGGAAGAGATCCATGTTTAAGTTTCACCAACCAGAAGTCTCCGAACCAAAGTTACCAAGTGACTTTGGGCCAGTCAGGCAGAATTTGCAAATACACTAGTGTAAAATGTAATGAAATAGTTTGTGACTGAGCAGCTGGGTTCACACAATATCCTTAACATAATTAACACATAAACCAGTTTTCTGGGTTTGGACTTTATATCACTTCATATAAAAACTAACCACAGGCAAAACTAATCAAGCTTACCCTATGGTGCACATACAATTGTTATATCTTTCTCACTGATGTTTGTGTTGTGTGAATTAGGGTGTGATTTGAAGTCAAAAAGATATTTTACAGCACACAGTGCAAGTCCTTGAAGTACCTTTTCCCAGAATTCTGCAGCCTCCCAAATTGCTTTTTCTCATTATCTAGAGACCAACCTAATCTGGTGTTTAAGGCCCTGCTGTAAAGAGCCTTCAGAATAACAGGAGTAACAGTGATGGCAAATGATGAACCAGCCACATCATAAAGTGGATCTACAACTACTTACTTAAATATAATTTTATTAAATACTGAGTTGATTTTTAATGATAATTCTCATTATATATCAAATCTTCATTGAACAGGAGATCTAAATGATTTGTAATGATCATTTTGAGAATCGTCTTAAAAATATTTTCACTATTTTTTTGTCTCCAGGGCCATTTTTTTAATATAAAAAACATCATTGTAGCATGTCCGCTTTAGATGTGTTTTGTGTGGATTCAATTCCTTCTTTTGTAAGCACTAGCAATAGTTGTTTTCCTTAGCTTTCGAATTAAAAAAAACATGTAAGAGGCCATCCGTATCTTTTCCTTCGGCCTCTTTCAACAGTTTTCAAGATCCAGCCGCTAATTGAGAAGAATCATTCCTAGTTGAGGAACTCGCTGTGGCTTCTTTCCAATAAAGGTTGTGGAGCCGGAGCAGCGTTGGTTTGGAGTGGGAAGTATTTTTAAAGAGGCAGCTCGGTTTTTCCTGGCTCGACTTTCTGAAACGCCCGCGCTGTTCTTCGAGCGGCTAACTTTGGAAAGACTCAGCAAAGCGGGGAAGGTAGAGCCTGCGATCGCCCATCTACTCTCCATCTCGGCGGCGGTGGCGGCCGCTTTGGCGGCAGCAAAACTGCTCGGCTTTCTGTAATAGACACCAAAGGGAAGCGGGGTTTTTCTTGCAGCAGGGCTGGAGCCGCCTGATTCTTTGGGTAGGAAATACTGCGGGCTTCTGGACTGCGTCTCCTTCTCGAGGGAGAGGCTGGCTGTTGTGGTTCCACCCACCGGCTGGAAGGAGGGGGTTTGAATGAAAGAGAAGAAAAGCCCCAATACCTCGGGCCCCTCCGTGAGGGCGACCGCGGCAACTAGACTAGGGCGAGGGAGGGCGCGCTCCCCGCCGCCTCTCCTCCCTACGTTTCTTTTCCGATTTTTTAGAGCTCTCCTTTCCCACTCCCTTTTTTTCTCTTTTTAGTAAGGGGGTGGAGGGATCGTGAGAAACCGCGAGGAAGCCGATCTGAAGAGATCCGGACTTTCCTCGTCTTGCTGCTTTCTCCGAAAGGATTGCTGCCGCGCCCCCGCCTCCCGGCTCACACTTCTCTCTCTGGACCCTGCCAGTTGACATTACTTAGGAGGAGGAGGGGGGTCCCCCTCTGGCGGGGTGAAAGCGGAGAAAAGCAAAGCAACATCTATTCCCCCCTTTAGGTATTTTGATTAAAAAATCTTATTTTTAATTTCTGCATCGGTTATCGCGGCTGGACTAGTGAGCGTTTAGAAGGCAAAGAAGTCCAAGGGAGGAAAAAGGAAAGAAATCACCTTGATTAGGACTGTCAGGAATAGTGGCTTCACCCGAAGAAAGGCCTGGGGCACGACTGCCTTGTCAACGAGTTCCCTGCTTCCGAGATAAGATTCCAGCTACATGGGCAAACGCTTGGAACAGCAGCCAATGTTCCCTCAATACACATACTACTACCCCCATTATCTCCAAACCAAGGTAAGTGGTGAGTTTCCTGGTTTATCGAGCATGTCAATCCCAGATCATTCGGCACTTGAGGGACCGGTGGACAGAGTTGAGCGGTGGAAATTGCAATGTCTTGGCTCTCTCCCTTTCCTTTTCTCCCCCTCCCTCTCCTTTGAATTCTGTATCAGGAAGGAATACTAACAGCCAAACAAACCAGTCCAGAAGGAAAGAAGGGAGAAAGGAAGGTCAGATTGGGTTTCTAGGAGAGTGTGTCTTCAAAAGCAGAAGGAATGTTCTCTATGGCCAAGCTCTTTGGGAGCTTGGGAGGGAAACTTTCATGCACCCAGGTGCACATTCATATGCCCCCTCGAATAAAATTGGAAATGCACTGTCCAGGTTGCACTCCTAGCTCTGCTGTGGGAGCAATCATCCTTTGGCACTGGGTCAGCCAGGCATCTTGGCAGGCTAGGGAGCTTTGGAGTTGATGGGGGCTGCAACGTGAGGGGAGGAAGCATAAAAACTTCTCATGTTAGAGAAGGCTTGGTGGATCCTCCCTGATTTAATGTGACACATACATGGAAGCCAGCAGGTCAAAGGAAGGCAAAGAGGTGACCTAATCTTAATTCTTGGGAGCTGTGATGGGAGCCACATGCCAAGATGCTTGTTAATGTTCCATTAAATATTGATCATGGGATGATTATACACTGTTACATTTGAAACATCTGGAAAAGCCTAGTACTTTTTGGTGGTGTGGAGAAGCAAATTGCAACCCACATGGTTTCTTTTTTGTCTTACAGTGTGTGCGTGCTGTGATGAAATGGCATATCAGGCCTTAATGCCAGAAATACTGAGTGTAATGCATAAAAAATCAATTAAATTGTGTGCTGGAAATATTTTTCAAATGCACATTGCGCATTTGGGTAACCTGGATTTCCTGATGAACTTTTCAAAATAAATCTCCACTATCCTATTCCAAGCAGAAATCATTTGTAATTTCCAAGCAGAAATCATTTGTAATTGTAAATTTGTAATTTACAGCTTTTAAAACAAATATTGAAAGTTTGATTTCAGAAAAATAATCTTAAATTTTGCTTTGACACCCCCCTAATGAAAAAGAAAACAAGATCTCTTCACTTTTGGTGACCCATACGAAAGCCATGAAGTGAGATGCCTGGTGAGCAGGGGGTAAGGATTGAATAAGTGATACTTTTAGATCTGGGTGTGGCACTGAAGTTCACTTTTTCACTTCAGAAATTACTTTTTTTTGCCTACTATTCTTAAGTTAAATGGACTAGTTGTGAAAAGTACCAATAATGTATATGTTTGATACTCAAGAGGATCACAGCTTCTTTCCTTAGAGTGATGTCTTCCTTTCTCTTTATTTCTAACCTGGATAACATTAATCAATTTTATACACAGTGGTATGCAAATCATATTTATGTTAAACATTTTAGGCATTTTGAACAGTTTTCACAATGGGAGGTTGATTTTTCTCAAGGGCGATTCAAATCACATTTTACCTCTGGGACCATTCAATATATATGTTGCTGCTGCTTCTCTTTCAATGGCAGCAACAAACAGCTGCATTATCTAGAGCTTTATCTTTTTGAAGGAATGAAGATGAGACACATGAATTCCTAAAAATTGGCACACCAAGACCATGAAGCGATTTAGGAAGATTTGTTCTTCCTTTAAAATACAATAGCTTTAAATCTGGAACGAGGCACATTGCATGTTGCATCCATTTGACTCATATACTATTATTTAAACAATGCCAAATCTTGCTGCCTTGGAGCTTCTGATTTTGACTTTGCAAAACATGTTTTTGAGAAAACATATTATTGTGAATGAACCTGAAATAGAAATAGCCTTTTATATAGGGATGATGTATAGTGGTAGAATGCTTTTAAAATGTATAAAATTGCAGTTGAAGAAAGAAATGATTAGGAAAAGACTTTTCTTTTTTTGTAAATACCTGTTATTACAAGCAGGGCCTTTCCAAAGCCTAGATATATTCTATATTAAACATTATCTTTATAAATGATGCTTTATTTTTTATTGCAGTTGAATTAGATGTATTTAACAATAAATGTATATATTAGAATTGCTCAGCATGGTTCAGTATTAGAACTACAGTGTAACTAGTATATCTATACCAGGTCATCAAATTCTTCCTTCATATTTAATTATTATTTTTCTCTCACATGCTCACAGATATCAAAACAACATCATGCATATGAAATAAACTTAACAGATGCATGCATGTATCTGTAAAATATATTGTTTAAAGCCCATTTAAAGTGGTAAGAAAAGCAGCACTAGATTTTTTTAAGATTATTACTTTTTGGAAGTGATTAACTTTACAGTTTCTTTTATCGAGCTAATGTTGCAGTCATCAAATAACTGTAAAGGCACTCATCTGTTTCCCAATTATGTACTAATGTATTACATAATTAAATATTTTTTAAAAAAACTTCACAAATAACGGGCATGCAACAAATATAATCAGAATGTGCATCAATATGAACTCCTGTTTGAAAATCAATGACATACTTTAATGGCAGGGAAATTTATAGAAATTACATAGATTTATTAAACATTAAAGTGCAACCAGTTGAATCATAGTATTATATGTTTCATTGTTTTTCTTCAACATTGTTTTTCTTTACAATTTTCTTCTCTTCTAAGCAACTTTTACAGATCTTTTCTCTCTTGTTTTTAAAGTATGCCATTATGGAGTTTGGCTTTAGGATTTATTACAAAATAAACTTCTGGCCCTTAATTATAGGCAATCCATAATTTATTTAATGATGAATAAAATATGGAGATTTTATATAGGATGATTTGCCTATAGTACAGTCATTTCATATAAAATGAATGAATATGACTGAATTTTATTTTAGAAATTACAGTATAAGTGTTTTGGACAAATGCAGTCTAAATAGATATAGAAATTAATTTTTAAAGGTACATCTTTACCTTTGAAATACTAATGAAAATGTCAGATGATGTGAATATGTCAGACTATGGTAAATTGAGATTGAAGCTTCATTAACACTATGGCCAGGCTATCCTTAGTATTGGGACCAGTTAACATGAATTAAATCTAGTCAAATGCATTTTGTAGCCCTAGTAAAATACATTACATTAAATGACCTAAGATTACAAAGTCATATTTTAAAAGGATTAAATGGTCCCACTGGAAAGGGAAGATTGGGTATCACATGCTTTGAACTTGTACTAAGAGTATAAAATTTAAAATTGGTTTGTGGATTGTTAATTCAAAAAATCAACATATTCTGTAGTTGTGTTGCTAAACTCTAGCAATAAATAAAATAATTTCTGCTAAGTACAAGAGAGATTATTATTGGAACTTCTCTGTCAACTAACACAAGGGCTTAGCTTTATATCTCTATATATGAAATGATTGTATCAGAGGCCATTATTGGAGCTAAATTCATTTTTCAACTGGAAAAAATGTTTTTACCAATGAACCAAATCAGAGGAGAAGCTTTAGTTTATAACTGTTTTATGAATAGAGAGGAAATTTGATACACTGTGTTTAGGGAAGAATACTGTTTTGAACATTTACATATTTCTTCTATTGTATGTGCAGCTAGTTGAGTTTTTTGGAGTGGCATAGTTTGAATGTGATAATTTGAAATGAACGGATGTCTTGTTATTTTGATTGATCAAGTGAAACTTTACAAAGAAAGAATATACAATGAAAATAGTTGTTTAGTATATTGAAAAGATTAATATTACATTTAATCTGTTCTGCATTATAAGCATCATATATTATGCACATTAAAACAGAAATGTGTTGAGATAAAATAGTATTGGGTTGATACAGAGAACTGCAACATTATACTGGCATTTGTAGAACTACATTTCAATATTGATTCTTTTACGATTTATTTTCATTTGTTTATCCCAAAATAAAAAGGTAAAGGAGACCCTTGCCAGTTGTGACCGACTCTAGGGTGCGGTGCTCAACCCTGTTTCCAAGTCGAAGAGCCAGTGTTCGTCCTGGGATGGCTCCGTGAAGTTCCTTTTTATTTTAGAATAAACATTTTAATCCTATGTGCTTCTGTCCACATAGATATGAGTTTGTATGAGAACAATCAAAATAGGATTTACATGACATTGTTATGATGTTTTTAAACTACTGTATCACTTTTTATAGGTTTGTGTTTTAAGATATTTGCCTTTTCATATATTTTAGCTAATTCCAGTTTTGGGTGAATTGCACGAACTCTTCCTGTGTGTGTTACTCTTAAAAGAAACCTCCATCATGACAATTCTGTTTGTCTGGTTTTCAGCAGGTCTTTCTAGTCAAATGCTCCTTTTTCAGTTTACTGTATTTTGCTGCTTTCGGCCATCTGGCCTTGCAGAATGCCTCTAGGAAGAGTTCCAGATAGCAAGATGCTTGAGAAAGCTTTTCTGACTAGTTACGTTTTGCTTGTGTTTTGTGCCTGGTGTGAAGCAAGGGTCAGGTGTAAGGACTATTTCATCAACCGCACACTGATTTCAGGCTGCATTTCAAACCATCTGCAGCTTGAATTGTTGTCAGGTCTCCAAAGTCTTGCTAGAGCTTTGAGTGCAGAAAGGGAGACAAATATGTTCAAATAGAGGAAAAGAAATACATTTATAGGAATGAAGTTGGTGTTTATGTTAGTACTTGTTAGGGCTGATTAACTGTAATAGTATCCCTCTCCCTGTCCCATCCATATCTCATAAGGCTCCCAGAATGGGGTCTTTTATTAAAATACAAGGGTAACAATGGATTGACCTTTGAATGAGTCAAGTATTTGGATTAATATCTATCCTGGGCATAATGCCAGTTGTTTTGATATGGAATAGGAAAACCTCAGATGCTTTTCATTTAAAAACTGAGCAATACAAACTTGTAATCTAATTTGTGCACATTTGCCTTTTAAAACTATTTATGTTGCTATTAAGGTCATAACACATTTAAATAAGTGTGACTGTACTAAATGCTACTTCTTTCAGTTTATCATTTTCATGCCATGTTCAGTTCATGAAGAATAAAATTTTGGGATTTTAATGACTCCTTACTTCTCTGCCTGCTGTAGCATTGTGTCTTATTAAACATACAGTGTATCTTACTGAATACAAGGCACATATATACAAGTGTATCAGATCTGGCTTGGAGATTAAGGATAAAGATATCGCTACATCACACATATTGAGTATTAATATTTATGACATGCAGTACTATACACATAGTCTTAAAAGTTGGCAGAAGTATATTTTAATGTTCAAAAAGGTTTGGCATTATTTTTATTTTCTTCTACCTTTTGTAACCAACTGGAAGGCAAGACAAGATATAATTTCTTTGAAATAGGAGGAATAACATCAGGGAAAAAATTGCCGAGTTTTGCATAAAAAGTCAGATGAGGCCATTCTAGGTGTTACTCTAACTAACGCTGGATGTTATTAACTTTGCACTTAAAGGAAGCATATGTAATATCGCTTTTATGATATTAAACTTTTTGAAGAGGAGATGGAAGTTGAGATGTACTCACGTTCAAGGAACAAGTAAATTTATCAAGGAAGCAGACAAGCATACAGTAAAAACAGATGTCTAAAATCTAATTACTTATAGTCAGAGCCCTAATAACTGTCTGGCTGCTTATTTCTGATTTCTTCTTTCATTGGTGTACCATGGTCCAGAGCTGTTAACCTAAGATTCCATTCAGTCAAACACAGTTAGGGCTCTGCTCTCTTTCTCTCTGCATGGTCCTTGGCAGGGGAAGAATTTTTGTGGTTCTCCACACTTAGTTACAGTATGTTGGGAACTGAACCTGGGCTTTTCTGCATGGAGAGTATATGCCACAACAGGAAGATGAAAAGGAAGCAATGAAAGAGCACATGGAGCAGGAAAACAAAGAGTCCTGCAGCAGGTGGTTCCTGATATGTCACACCCGTGTCTGCATTAAAAGAGGGCTCACTATGCATTCGTTCATTATTTGTCTTCTTCTCAAGAGAGAACCCATCTTTTCACTGGATCTTACTTATGCTTTTTCCATGATGAAAATTTGGTTCTGGATATAGTTCTTTTACGGGTGTGAAATATAGCGAACATTTGTTTTCAGAATTTGTTCCACATATTTGTACATTTGTTTTATAAGAGTTTTCATAAGCTATAGTGATGTACAGTGAAGTACAATAATAACAAATATATGTGTGAAGGAGAATTTTTGAGACATAGTTAGAAGCAAAAGGATAACATATACAGAAGAAAAATTGTCATCTTGTGTCATCATAATACCTAAGGTGTAGTTTATAGTTTGTGTGTGTGCATAGATATCAGAAATATACAAACCTCAATAGAGCTGTTCCAACCCTAAATCGAGTGATTCTAAAACTGGACTGCATTCAAAATGTCCTGTTTCTGCGTCAGAACATTCTGTTAAATCATTTTGTATAGGCCTAATGTATGTATGTATTATGCATGCATGTGTCTCCATTATTACATGCACATTTCCATACATTTAGAGAGTGGGGCTTGGAAAGGAAAAAGGATATTAATCTTCAGCTTTCACATTCAAACTCCAGTTATCATTTGAAAGAGGTTGAGAAGAACTGGATGAATTTGCAGAATATATTGGCAAAAAATCCAGTCTCTGGAGGTACTTTTTCCAACTAACAAATTTTATTAAAAGACATAAGCTTTTGTGAGCTGCAGCTCACTTCATAAGATGCATAGAGTAGCTAGACTGATGTAAGATTTATATTGGATTGAGATGGAGGGGGAATTTAAATTATACTCATGCATAGTCATCATCTATAATTTTCACACATACTACTATATGGGCTAGCTATTTCTGCTTGAATATGATCTTTTTTTTTCTTATCCAAAGAACATAACATTCAGCTTTGTTAAATTTGTTGTTTTATTCTCAGCTCATATTTGTAATCTCTTTAGGTAAATGGCTATATTAAGAGCATTGAGAGAATGTTATGAGGAACCCTGAAAAATGGCCTTTGTGGTGAGGATAGTTAACAACAAAAATCTATTTGTTAGAAAAACTAGTGAGATTTCTTCTTATCTCATTTTTGAAGATGATTTCTACCTGTTTATCTTTCTTCTTCTGGTCAGATGGACATACTTCTAAACAAAACTTCATCCAGCTGCTGTTTTACTTAAGGACTTCTGTGATTGGCTGTGATCTCTAGGCATTTTGGAAATTTAGTTGGCCAAGGTTGGAGTTTTGAGCTTACTATTCTTTTAAAATTATGTAAAAAATATAAGCGGGACAGGAAAATTACAGCAACAGAGTTATTGTAACCAGTACAAGAACATATATTGACAATTGTTTGTCATGCTACCTCACATAGTTGCTTTAAACATGATTACAGTCTCCCAGGCATATAGCACAGTATAGCTAGCAAACAAATTTTATCATATATTAAGATTAAAACAACTTTAACAACTGATTATCCTCTGAAAGCATGAAATTTCAGCCTCTTCTGAAACTGTCTTAAACTTAGCACCTCTTTCTCCTAATCTTTCCATGGCTTAACTGAAACTGTGAAGTCTTCATCCTAAGTATTGATATAAAATTCTTTCTCAGCTTCCTGAGCACGAACAAGGCAAATAGGTAAGAATCTTTAGTGAAGAAAAATAAGAAGCTGTACATAAAAAGAAATAATACATCTAGTAGTAAATTTGTTCAATATATATGTCAGTACCAGGGAATCATGAGTTCTCACTTTACCAGTTTTTCCAGTTTCATTCATAGTTGAAATCATGCTTCTCTTCTCTTGCTGAGAGCTAGGTCTAGGTCACACCTTCTTACACTTAGTGCTGGGTTGTGGATGTTCTTAGCATTTATACTCTGGTAACTATCTTCCATATGTTAAACTTATCAACAGTATAATATAGTATAATAGTAATCCTCAAATTATAAAGACAGTTGGGACAAAAATTTCACAATGATGCAGTCATAAAATGTGATATCACATGATTACATCATATAGGGAGCGCAATACCTGCAGTCCTTGTTGCCATTAAGTGAGGACTATAAATTGTTAAGTGAGTACTTGTTAAAACTTCTTGCTGGCTTCCAGCAAGTAAAGTTAGTGGGGAAGCTGGCAAGACGTGAGGTGCGGTGGCGCAGCAGACTAGTGCCGCCAGTTATGCCGACCTGAATAGGCCATCATTCTGGCAGGTTCGGTCCGCAGCTCCGCATGACAGGGTGAGCTCCCATCACTTGCCTCAGCTTCTGCCCACCCAG
>JANHZU010002718.1:44710-60064 GCA_032468055.1 Acrochordus granulatus | reverse complement strand
TAGGTTCCTGGTTCAAGTGCCGGCCACTGGCCTAGTCACTCTTCAGGAGCCTGAACCAAACTAATCCCAACAGTCTTGAACTCAGACTGCTGATCTTCCAGATGGCAAGCCAAGCAATTAACTGCTCCCACCACCATGCCTCATTACATTAGAATATTAGAAATATATAGCAAACATAAAAAAATACTATTTTATTTATTTATTAAATATCCACACCATCTCATCTAAGTGACTTTGGGCACTTTATACCATCATAATAAAAGCATAGATTAAAACAGAGTTAAGAACGTATTAAAACTTATAAGTAAAAATTCAAAAGGATTACAAGATTAACAAGGCAGTATGAATGTACTCAAGACACTAGCCATTCTCAGAGCAACATCATCCTCTTAGACCCCCATGCTAATTGGGAAAGCCAGTTCCTAACACTCTTCTGGAAAACCATAAAAGTGGGGGCAGCCTCACTTCTGGGGTTAAGTTGTCACATAATAAAAAACAAGCTGCAAAAAAGGCCTTTGACAATTTGAACTGGACTTTCTTGTTTAAAAAATTAGAAGATATCGATGTTAGTGAGAATTTTATTAAATGGGTAAATTGATTTATACTTTACAAAAGGCACAGATGATGAATGAAAAATTAACAAAACCTTGTGAGATACAAAAAGGGACAAGACAACAATGGCCTTGATCACCATTGTTATTCATGGTAACTCTGGAACTATTGAATAGAGACATAAGACAAGATGAAATAATTTTTGGAATGAGGATTAAAAGAGTAACATAAATTATAGGAATTTGCTGTTGATTTGGTGATAATTCTGGAAAATTTTGGATGTAATAGAAATATTAATCCAAAAATTTAACAGTTTTGTCCATTTTTGTAATTGTTCAATCATGCAGTTGTGTCCAACTCTTCGCAAATCCATGGACTGCAGCACACCAAGTCTTCCTGTCCTTCATTGCTCCTGGAGTTTGCCCAAACACCTCGTCCATCACACTGACTATGCTATCTAACCATCTCATCATCTACTGTCCCATTCACCTTTTGCCTTCAACCTTTTCCAGCTTCACAGTCTTTTCCAATGAGTCCTCTCTCCACTTTGTGTGGCCAAAATATTTGAGCTACAGCTTCAATATCTGTCCTTCCAATGAGCAACCAGCATTGATTTCCTATAAGATTGACTGGTTTGATCTCCTTTCAGTCCAAGGAACTCTCAAGAGTCTTCATCAGCACCACGATTCAAAAGCATCAATTCTTCAATTATGGTCTAATTCTCACAGCCATACATTACTACTGGGAAAACCATAGCTTTGACAAGATGATGTCTCTTCTTTTTAATATGCTGTCTAGATTTGCCATAGCTTTTCTCCCAAGGAGGAAGCATCTTTTAATTTCATGGCTCCATCTCTTTTAGAATTTGCCACAGTTTTTTTGTGAACTACACAATCAAAAGCTTTAGCAATGAAACAGAAATAAATGTTTTTCTGGAATTCCCTTGTTTTCTCTGTGATCCAGCAAATGTTGGCAATTTGATCCCTAGTTCCACTGCCACTTCGAAACCCAGCTTGTACATCTGGTCATTCTCAGTTCACATACAGCTGAAGCCAAGCTTGTAATATTTTGAGCATAACCTTGCTAGTGTGTGAAATGAGTGCAGTTGTACAGGAGTTTGAACATTCTTTGGCATTGCCTTCTTCAGAATGTAAACCGATTTTTCCAATCCTGTGGCCACTGTTGAGTTTTCCAAATTTGCTGGCATATTGAGTGCAACGCTTTACAAACATCATCTTTTAGGGTTTTAATGGAATATCATCATCTCCACTAGCTTTGTTATTGGTAATGTTTCCTAAGGCCCATTTGACTTCACACTCCAGGATGTCTGGCTTTAGGTAAGAGACCGCACCATCACGGTTATCAGGGACATTTAGATCTTTCTTGGATAGCTCTTCTGTTTATTCTTGTCATCTCTTCTTAATCTCTTCTTCTTTTATAGGTCCCTACAATTTTTGTCCTTTATCATGCCCACCTTTGCATGAAATGTTCCTTTGATATCTACATTTTTCTTGAAGAGTTCTTTACTCTTTCCCAGTCTATTGTTTTTCTCTATTTCTTTTCATTGTTCCTTTAATTAGGCCTTCTTGTCTCTCCTTGTTAATCTCTGGAAATCTGAATTCAGTTGGGTGTCTCTTTCCCTTTCTCCCTTGCCTTTCGATTTCCTTCTTTCCTCAGCTATTTGTAAAGCCTCATCAGACAGCCAGATTTTTTTCTTGGATTTATTTTTCTTTGGGTTGGTTTTGGTAGTTAGCTCTTGTACAATATTACACACCTCTGTCCATAATTCTTCAGGCATTCTAATCCCAGAATACCCAGTTGTAATCCCTTAAATCTATTCCTCACCTCCACGGTATATTCATAAAGAATATCATGAAGGTCATACTTGAATGGCAAAGTGTTTTCTCTACTTTCATCAATTTAAACCTAAATTTTGCAATAAGAATCTCATGATCTGAGTCACAGTCAACTCCAGATCTTGTTTTTACTGAATGTATAGAGCTTCTCCATCTTTGGCTGCAAAGAATAGAATCAATCTGATTTCATTGTTGATCATCTGGTGATGTCCATGTGAAGCGCCGTCTCTTGGGTTGTTGAAAAAGTGTATTTATTATGACCAGGATATTCTCTTGACGAAATTCTGTTACCCTTTGCCATGCTTCATTTTGTACTCCAAAGCCAAACTTGCCTGTTATTCTGGTTAACTTTTGACTTCCCAGTTTAGCATTCTAATCCCTATGATGAAAAGACATCTTTTGTGGTGTGAGTTCTAGAAGGTGTTGTAGGTCTTCATAGAATTAGTTAACTTCAGCCTCTTCAGCAACAGTGGTTTGGGCAGAGACTTGGATTACTCTGATATTGAATGGTTTGCCTTGAATTCGAACCAAGATTATTCTTTCATATTGCAGATTGTACCCCAATACTGCTTTTCTCATTCTTTTACTGACTATGACAACTACTCCATTTCTTCTAAGGGTTTCTTTTCCACAGTAGGTATAATGGTAATCTGAATTAAATTTGCTCATTCCTGTCCATTTTAATTCACTGATTCCCAAGATGTTAATGTTCACTCTTGCAATCTCATGTTTGACCACATACAGTTTATCTTTATTCATTGATCTTACATTCCAGATTCCTATGCAATATTGTTCTTTGTAGCATTGGCCTTTTCTTTCACCTCCAAAGAAATTCGCAGCTCAGAATCCTTTCCGTTTTGGCCTAGCCATTTCACTCTTTCTGGAGTTACATTTAATTCCTTCCAATCTGAGAGGGTCATCATCTGGTGTCCTATCTTTAACTTTTTGTACTATCCATGGGGTTTTCTTGGCAAGCATACTGGAGTGGGTTGCCATTTCCTTCTCCAGTGGAGTTCTGTAACCCATTTTACATCAGATGTCCAGGAACCCCAACAACATATAGTATGGTCCTTATTAACCTGGGTGATGACTAAGCCATATGGATTTCTGTAATTTACTTATCATATTTTTTATAGGAGAGAGACACTCTTTGTCTGGCTCCTCTGATAAGATCTGTCCAGTATGGATGAACCTCTGGCATAGCTCTCATCTTTTTCAGAGCGTACAACCCCCCCAAACCACAACAGCAAGGTAGTGTTTTAACTGGATTAAAATTAATAATGAAGAAATTATTTTAACAAAAACATGAAGATGGAAGAGTAATTGAAATTGATGGGAAAAATTAGTTTTAAGTTGGAAAAAGAAGTGAAATAATTGGGTATTACTATGATGAATATGAATTTTATACTAAAGAACAATTATGTTAAGACAGAATGAAATTAATATGAATATGCTACAATGGGAGAAAGTATAATTGCCAACATTGGGGAGAATTTCTGTTTCAAATTATACCTATTTTGATAACTGATGTACAATTTAAGCAATGATAGCAGGATATATCTATGTTTATTTTGCAAGGGTTAAATATAAAAACCTTCAATATGCAAAGGAATAACTGACTTGAAACTATATTTTTAAATTTGCTGCTGAGTTTGAATGAAAGAGTGGGTACTTCTGAGAAATAAGAGAATCTTAAAACTAGAGGAACATGACCTGAAGTTTGGATGGCAAATGGTGTAATAAAGTTCAATGGTATGATAAAGTTAATATTAATATAACTTTTTAACTTTTTCTATTAGAAGTGTCTTACTGAGAGTATGGAATAGATATAAATCCAGATTTTCTCCCAAAATATCCTTATGATTTTGATACAAGAAGCATTTTATGGAAGTGACACAGCAGGCAAGGAGTAATAGTTAATATGAGAGATGTTCTAACAAGAACATGGAGAATATAAGATGAAATTAAGCAATCAATTGATTTCATAGGGATTTTTCAATAGTTTTCATATGCACAGTTAAGAGAAAGAATAAAGGTAGATAAACAGGACATTAGAATTGAAAATACAGTACAGAATCTGAATTTGAACTGAATATGTACAAGTAATGTATGTAATGATTAAAATTGTTAAAATGTCTACACCGTAGTTGAAATTTGCAATGGGAGAAGAACAAGTGAGAGTATATGATAAAATGATTAAAATGGATATAATAAACAATAAGAAAATGTATAGCTGAAAGGATTGAAATTTATACTATAATTTAAAAGAAAACTTTTATAAAATGTTATACTATTAGTACATGACTCTGGAAAATTATATAGAAAATATGAAGATTGGAAACTTCAAATTTATGTTGAAAATATGAAAAACATGAAGAGTCATTCAATCATACCTGGTGGATTTGCAAAAAAAGCTTAAAAATTGGGTTCAAATACATACAGTGATAAAAAATTAAAGATTAATGTTCAATTAAAACCAGAACTTTTCTTGCTGGGACTAATGGATAGAATACGAGAAAAGAGTTATGGAAGATTATTTTACATATGTAATGGCTGTTAAATTATAGGCACAAAAATGGAAAGACTCTGAAATTCAGATAGTCTTTGACTTACAATCAGTCACTTAGCGACCATTCAAAGTTGCAGCAGACACCCCAAAAACTACTTATGATCCTGTCTTGAAGGTATAACCATTTGCCCTTATGCATCTAAACAACTGAGATGTTAACGTGCAAAGCAAAACAAGTCTCTCTGTTGCTTGAGTCCCACGAGTGGTTGTAATTTTCTAAGCTGGCTCTTCTACCATTGCACAGCACAGTCACAAACTGCTTTGTTGCTGAACTGCACGGGCAAAGCAGTTTTCAGCCGCACTTAGAAAAAAAGACATGTCCAGCAAGGGACTGGCTTGTCCTTCCTCTACCCTGCCCTCCTGAGCTCTGGAGATCTTTGGAAGATAATTATGCAATTGTGATTCAGGGTGGGGAAGAGGTCCAAACCCTGTGAGGACCCAATGAGGAGGAAAAGGAGACCCAAACACTGTGGGGACCCTGAGGGTTGGGAAATGGAGTATGGCATGTTTTGGCATAAGGAGGCCTTGGGGGACCTGAAGCAGGTAGACTTATGTCTGCACTAGGCCTCCCAGAGCCTCCTCATCCATGAGGCTCTCTAGGTTCCACTTAGCAACATTTAGGGAGAGAAGAGGATGAAGATTGTTAATTGAGGCCATTTACTTAATGGCAACCACCACGTGCAACCACTATAAGTAGGCTCCATTATGGATGTAATTCAAGAACTACCTGTATCCACAATAGAGGAATAGTTGGTGAAGATGATGGAATTAGCGAAGATGTAAAATTGACTTGATTAAAGAAAGGACAATAACTATATTTATTAGTGAATGGAAATCCCTTTTGGACTTTTTGCTGAAACAAGAAAAAATATGAACTTGTGACTGATTGGTTTGATGATTAAAAAGGATAGATTAAAAATGAAAATTATGTTATAACCTTTAGAGAGAGCGGGTAAAATATAAATGTCCTTGTAACTGCTGTTAAGAAGATAGGAAACCTTTTCTTTATAATTTTTCTTTTCCTCTTCTTTCCCTTCTTTCTCCTCCCCTCTCCTCCCTTCCCCTTCTCTCTGTTTCCTTTTCTTTCTTTCCTTTTCCTTTCCTTTCTATATTTCTCCTTTGCACTTTTTTCACTTATCACTTTACTTTCAAAGTTCATATTGTTCTATTTTTCAATTTTTTTTGATAAAAACTATATATAATATTTTTACAGATTAAAATGATTTTGTCGTTTGAAATGGAAGTTAATTTTAGCTTTTGTGAAAGTATACTTAGTTCTAATTCATTTTTACCTTACTCTTATCTTACTCAAATTTCAAGTAAGATGAATAATTAAAATACTTTAATTACTAATCTTAAATTCCATAGCTGTGCATGGTTGAGATGAAAGAGTATCTTTAATGGACTTAGTTTACAACCAGAGTATTTCTTTTGCATTCCAGAATAATCTTAGTCCAGTAAGAACATGCTTATCTATTTTGCTTATTTCCATATTTCCTATGTTGATTGCCAAAACATCCTGTTTTCACTTTTTGAAATATTACTTCCAATAATGCACAATCTGTACTTTGTGTACATTGGACATATCTTTTCTCGTCAGTCTTTTCCTGTTTACTTTTGTTTGCTGTGTGGCTATTATACAACAAATGGTACAAAGTAATCTTTCAGATATTAAATTAATTTTCTTCTTCCTATTCTTAAACAATTGCTTAATTTCAAATAATGTCTTTGTTACTCTGTAATTCATCTTGACTTTAATCCGATCATAATGTGATCATGATCATTCAACTGATTCTTTTAGTGTGATGTAAACATTCTTGTGCACCTGCATTTATTTGGGATTAGTATCCTACATGCAGTCCAGTTTTCAAAGTTGCCATGTGGTTTAGGATTTCTACCTAATCTGTGAGATAATGATTACTCTAAAATTAAATAGTAAGCTTCATGGATAACTAATGATTTGATCCTAGGATTTCATCCTAGATCCAGTTCAACATCAATATCCTTCAAAGGTTATTGACAACTAAAATAGCATCAGTGCCTAAAGATGTAGAACAATGCAATTCTATGCCACTATTCTTTTCAGTATTCTTAAAATGTGTCACTGCATACCTAAATATATCTATTACCTCATCAGCTGATTCTTATGAATTCTGGGATGATAAACTGTCAGCAGCCAAAAAAAAAAAAGCTTGTGAAGGTGCAGCTAGTAATAAAGAAAAATGCATTGAAATCCAGGTGGGTAGAAAAAGTTCCAGTAAGAACCCAAACAAGCTATTAAAATTCAGCTTTCAAATCTGTGTATCAACCACTGACGCCTTTAAAACTTAAGTGAGGTTTCTTCCATTTCTGTTTTGTCTCTATATTCAGTTTCCTTTTATCCATAGAAATTCATATAAACCTTTAAATAATTATGGATTTAATATTTATTTACTTAAGAAATTATAAAGTGCTTCACTTAAAACTACTCTAAGCAGTATTCAAAAGCAACATCCATAGTTGATTCAGTATGCCTGTTATTTGCATCTTACAAGAATAATTGTGTGAACACCAATCTAAACTTTAATTCCTAACTACTCTTCCTATCAATGTTAAATACAGTGGGACCTATAATCATAATAGATTATTCTTATTCATAATTTTCCAGTATTCAGTTCCTGCAACTATTTTTAGTAGAGATACATTAAGATAACTGTTCTGTATCTATTTCTTGGATTTTTGTTTTATATAGAACCTAATTATCCATTAGTTTTTGCATAAGTTTAAAATTTTCTAATGTAGTTTTCAGAGAAAAAAATTGAAAACTAGCACTGGAAATACATATTGTGAATAGAAATTTTAAAAAATTTCAATGATTCGATAAAATAAACTCAACTCCATCTCTTATTTTCCAGAAATTCCTCAAGATGTGGCTTTGTATTAAGGAGGCCTCAGGGGACTGGAGAAATCTTTAGATGGTTCCATTGCTGATCAGCTGTCTTATGTGTGCTATTTTTTTAAAAAAAAGTATGGCTGTGTTTGGCATTTTTATTATTTGGCATTTTTTATAATTTTATTATTATTTTGCACAGGTGCAAAATGCAGCTGTGTGGACTGTTCTCAGGGTCCCTAGGGTGACCCATATTACACCTCTGCTGCATGAGCTGCATTGGTTACCGGTTTATTTCTGGATGCAGATTATCACCTTTAAAGCCCTTCATGTCATGAGGCTAGGTTTCACCCCACTGGGTTTTGCTCGCCTCTGCCATGCCAGCAATAAGGGCCTGCTCTTTGTCCCATCAGCCAAGGATTTTCAGCTATGGGATCCAGAAGATGAGCCTTTTCTGCCATGGCACCCACCTTTTTGGCCTTCTGAAAAAGCCTGACAATTTGGCTTTGTGGGTTGGCCTTGGGGCCAGGCAGCCATACATCACATATGAGGTGGCTGCTCAAATAACAATCCCTTGTTTTACATCTCATCTTGTTTTTAACCCTTTTAAGTCTTTTACAGTATCTATTTATTATATTTGTATATTTTCTGTAATTTTAAGGTGAGTCACCCAGAGTTGCCTTCAGCAAGTATTATGGAAATCAATGTTCTAGATTAACTCTTACCAGTATAGCCTAGAACAGTACCATTGCTTACCATGATTTTGACACTGTTCTTTTGTTGATGCAGCCCAAAATTGCATTTGGCTCTTTGGCAAATGCAGTTTGGCAACTGCAGCATACTGCTAGTTTATGTATAGTCTTCCTAGAGCCTTTGGCAAGTATTACTGCTAAGCCAAGTCCTATCTATCTTGTGCATCTGTGTTTCTCTGCCCAAGTGCATAACTTTACATGTGTCACTTTTCAACAACATTTTGTTGCATAGAGGCCAATGTTCAAGTCTATCATGATCTTGTTAGCATCTCCATCCCCAGCACCAGACACAATTTTTATGAACATCCCTTCTATCACCTGATCTACAATAAGGTAATTTATGAAAATACTTAAGAGTGCATAAAGTATTTAAATACTTAAAATATTTCAAAGGAGAGAATTATAAAGTACCCAAGAGTATATCTCCCTCCATGTAGACTAATTAAGGACCACACGTTGACTATAGTTATTTCAAGGTAAAGGTTTCCCCTTTGAATTGTGTCTGATTCTTGAGGTAGGCGCTCATCTCCGTTTCATAGCCAAAGAGCCAGTGTTGTCCGAAAATGCTTCTGTGGTCATGTGGCATATGCCAAGGCACATAGAATACTGTTACTTTCCCACCAATTTAGGCAGTACCTATTTGTGTTCTTCTATTTTGTATGCTTTTGAATTACTAGATTAGCAGGAGCTGGTGCGAATAACATGAGCTCACCCTGTTTTGAGGCACCTGGGTCTCGAACTTGGGCTGCCAACCTTCCAGACAACAAGCCCAGCATCTTAACTGCTAGACCACTATGCCCTCAAATATAAGCAGTTGTTTAATAACATAGGTGTTTAGCCAACTGGTAAATCCATCTGGTAGTAGAATCATCCATCCCACATTGTTCCAGTTTTCAATAAGGAGGTTATGATTTATTTTATCAAATACCTATAGTCTTAGTAGATCCACAGCATTTCTTTTTTCACTATCTAATTGCATTGCCAAAGAAAGCAGATAAATTTATCTAGCATGATCTATTTTAAAAAAAATCCATTCTGGCATCTGGCAATAACCCTGTTAATATTTCATTGTTTTGTGAGTCTTGATTTGCTTGGTTAACTTTTCTAGAATTTTCTCAGGTACTGATGTCAAGTTGATTGGTTTGGAGTTACCTAGATCTACATTTTTCCTTTATAAAATATTGGAATAACATTGATTCTTCTCCAGTCTTCAGGCACTTTCCCTATGCGCCAGGATTTCTGTCAGAGTGTCTGAGATGTCATCTATCACTATTCAGTCCTCTGAGATGTAATCCATCCAATACTAGAGGCTTGAATTCATTCACAGCAACTATGTGTTCTCTCACATATGTGTTACCTGTTTTGATCTGCATTTCTTTTGTGTTCCCCATGGTTCAGCTTCTGACAAATTGGAGTGCTTTTAACTTGTGAAAAGATAGATACAAAATAATCAAGCAGCCCATCACTGCCTTGCCATTTTTTCCCTTTGGTGGGCACACTTTTCCTTGACTTTTGTTCCAAACATACTAAAATAACTTTTTGTATACAATATGTGGCAGTATATGTGGCATACAGTATGCTGATTCCATCCTTGTAGATTTGGAATGTTTAAGTTCTGCCTTTTTTAATGTGTTCTTTCCATTTTTAAAATTTCTCTTTTTTGTTTATCAGTTTTATTTATCAGGTGCAACCAATCCAATCTCATGAAGTATTTCCCCTTTTTTTAATTATGTGGTATTGTTTGTATTTGTGCCTTAATTATCTAATTTAATTATCTCAATTTCTCCTGAACAGCTTTTTGGATTTTCATCCATGGAATTCTTCCAACCTTTTCCCTGTAGCTTGTTGAAGTCAATTCTTTTACTATTTTCATTTCTCCCTGACTGGGTTAGGTAATCTTTGGAGTCTATACCTGATGTTCTCTGTGGTGAAATCCTTCAAAGTGTGCTTGTAGGAAAGAAGTATTGAACAAATGTATTAAATCAGAGCCTTCTATTACTGGCAGCAAAGATTTCTTGCCTTCTCCCCCCTCAACAAATGTCAGTTCAAAAGTAAATTTCCATGCAGTGGTAGCATGGGAGTATCCTCTGTAAACTGGATAATGCAGAAATTATGCTTCCTCACTTTGTTTTGAGATTTTGCTTGGCTCAAGAAAAAAAGGACAGGGGAAATTAAATGTAGTTTGCTATTATGTAGCAATATATACACTAATTATATGAACTTTCACAGATTTGACCACCATATTCTCTTTAACATTAGAATGTAAACACAAAGTTGCTAGAATTTTGTTATAATTAGTCCAGTGTAAGGTGGATAAGTAGTTAAGTTTGAGGCATAATATTTAGGAAATGTTTTTAAAGATGGGAGGGGTATAAAACACTTGAAATTTTCCAGGCACTCCACTGTGTTTAAAGGCACAATAATAGCAACATTTTAAATTAGCATAAGAGATTTAAAGCATTTCAGGAAAACATTGATTAAATCTGCCAGTGAAATGAATGTGCTTGTGAGTGACCTAATTAGCATATACTTGGTTCTTTTTCACTGCACCGCTTACCACTAATTGCTGTTCTGCTGGTCTTCTCCTGACAACGGGGGGGGGGGAAGCTAAGTAATTTGTTAAACAGTGACGTTTAATTTTACTTCATTTAAACTTACTGCCAAGTTAATTATGAAATTGAGAAATTGAACCCAAGAGTTCTATTGCCATTTAGATTATAGGAAACATACAGTAATTACTCAGTGTCTGACTGTGTACACAGATACTAATGTCAACTCCTTCCTGCTTTAAGTAAATCTTATTCTTTCTTTCTTTATGCATCCACATAAGTACACAACTGTAGAATCATCGTTATTCCTCCATCTTCAGGATTAATTGAATGTAATCAAGCCAAAGTTAAAGTGGAACTTTATTTCATGAAAATGAAGTTCCTGATGAGTTAGTAATGCTGATGGACAATTTGGATTTAGAATATTGAATCTCATAGTTGTAACCTAGGACCTCCTTCCTAACAGGATCACTTTATAATAATATGCATCCATAATTGAAGAGGAGGATTTTTGCTTGACATAGCTTATACAGCATTCATGGGGAAGCAGTGAATAGAGATTGCTTCCCTGCATATCACCAATAGGATGGCTTCCAAAGACAATTATGCAGAAAGGTACTCTTTTGAATCACAAGAATTTCTGGAGGAAATTTAACATTAAAAGAAAAAGGATGAGAAGACCTGGTGTGTGTATTTCAGTTTTTTAAATAACCACGACAATAAGTTGCATTTATTAATACGTATTAAAGCAGACCACTGATACTGATGGGACTTGATATAATCATGATACACTTAAATAAACAGCATTTCCTACAATTTATTAGTGGAATTCTGTATGAGGGAAAGTTAATGGAAATATGTCTGACACTTTCAGTTAACGAATATTTATGAATACAGTGTCCTGGGAGTTTAAAGTATACAGTTGGAATCACTTATTCAAAGTGATTCAAAATTTAAGTTGCATCATAATTCTTCTATATGATAGTATGGTGGTTTGATTATTTTTTTAATATATTTGTAAACTGCCTTGAAATTCTAGATAATGTTGTAAATTACTAAATTGAAAATACTTAGTATTATTTAAATTATTTTTGTTATTCAGTCAGTTGTGTCCAAGTGTCTGTGACCCCATGAACAACAGCATGCCGGGCCTCCCTGTCCTCCATTGCCTCCCATCGCATCTATAATGCTATTTAACCATCTCACCATCTGCTGTCCCCTTCTCCTTTTGCCTTCAATCCTTCTTAGCATCACAATATTTTTCCAATGAGTCTTCTCTTCGCATTAGATGGTCAAACCATTTGAGCTTCAGCTTCAGTATCTGTCCTTCAAATGAATAGTAAGGGTTGATTTCTTTTAGGATTGATTGGATCTCCTTGCAGTCCAAGGGACTCTCAAGAGTTTTCTCCAGCAACAATTTGAAGTCATCAGTTATTCAGTGCTCAGCCTTCTTTATGATCCAACTTTCACTGCTACACATTAGTACTGGAAAAACCATAGCTTTGACTATACAGATTTTTGTGGGCAAGATGATGTCTTTCTTTTTTAATATGCTCTCTAGGTTTGTCATACCTTTTCTCCTAAGGAGCAAGGATTTTTTTAATTACATGGCGACAGTCACTATCTTGCAGTGATCTTGAGTCCAAGAAGGTAAAATTTGTCACTGCTTTCATTTCTTCCTCTTATATTTGTCAGGAAGTGCTGAGATCAGATGCCATGATCTTAGTTTTTTTAATGTAGAATTTCAAGCCAGCTTTTGCACTTTCGGCTTTCACCCTCATCAAGAGACTCTTTAGTGCCTCTTTGCTTTCTTCCATTAGAGATGTATCATCTGCATATCAGTGGTTATTGATATTTCTTCCAGCAATCTTAATTCTGCTTGTGATTTACCCAGCCTGGAATTTTGCACGATGTACTCTGCATATAAGTTAAATGAGCAGGTTAACAATATACAGTCTTGTCATACTCCTTTCCCAATTTTGAACCAATCTGTTGTTCCATGTCCAGTTCTAACTGGTGCTTCTTGACCAGCATACAGATTGTATGGTCTGGAGATAGGTAAGGTGTTCTGGTACACTCATCTGTTTAAAAATTTGCCACAGTTTGTTGTGATCCACATAGTCAAAGGCTTTAGCATATTAGTCAATGAAGCAGAAGTAGATGTTTTTTCTGGAACTCCCTTGATTTCTCCATTGTCCAACAAATGTTGGCAACTTGACCTCAAGTTCTTCTGCCTCTTCAAAACCCAGCTTGTATTTCTGGTACTTCTTGGTTCACATACCACTGAAGCCTAGCTTGTCCTATTTTCATCATGACCTTGCTAGCATGTGAAATGATTGCAAATGTATAGTAGTTTCAACATTCTTTGACATTGCCTTCTTTGAGATTGGAATGTAAACTGACATTTTCCAAACCTGTGGCCACTGTCGAGTTTTCCAAATTTTCTGGCATATTAAGTGCAATACTTTACCAGCGTCATCTTTTAGGATTTTAAACAGTTCAGTTGGAATGCCATCACCTCCACTACCTTTGTTGTTAATAATGACTTCATACTCCAGGATATCTGACTCTAGGTCAATGACCACACCATCGTGGTTATCAGGGACATTTAGATCTTTCTAGTAAAGGTCTTTTGTGTATTCTTGCCCCCTCTTATTACTCTCTTCTGCTTCTGTTAGGTCCCTACCATTTTTGTCCTTTATCATGCCCATTTCTGCACAAAACATTCCCTCCAATTTTCTTGAAGAGATCTCTAGTTTTTTCCAGTCTATTGTGTTTCCTCTATTTCTTTGCACTGTTTATTTAAGAAGGCCTCCTTATCTTGCCTTGCTATTCTCTGGAAATCTGCAATTAGTTGGATATATCTTTCTTTTTCTCCCTTGCCTTTCGCTTTCCTTCTTTCCTCAGCAATTTGAAAAGCTTCTTTTTTCCTATGCTATTTGTAAAGCCTCATAAGACAGCCACTTTGCTTTCTTGCATTTCTGTTTCTTTGGGATGATATTAGTATATCTCTTGTACAATGTTACGCACCTCTGTCAATAGTTCTTCAGGGACTCTGTTTACCATATCTAATTCTTTAAATCTATTCCTTATCTCCACTGTATATTCTTAAGGGACATAATTGAGGTCATATTTGAATGGCCTAGTGCTTTACCCAACTTCCTTCAATTTAAGCCAAAATTTTGCAAGAAGAGCTCATGATCTGAGTCACAGTCAGCTCCAGGTCTTGTTTTGACTGACTATATAGAGTTTCTCCATCTTTGGCTGCAAAGAATATAATCAATCTGATTTTCGTGTTGACCATCTGGTGATGTCCATGTGTAGAGTCGCATCTTGGATTGTTGTAAAAGTATATTTGTTATGACCAGGATATTCTCTTGACAAAATTCTGTTAGCCTTTGCCCTGCTTCATTTTGTGCTCCAAAATCAAACTTGCCTGTTGTTCCAGTTATCTTTTGGCTTCTTACTTTAGCATTCAAATCCCCTGTGATGAAAAGGACATTTTTAGTGTGAGTTCTAGAAGATGTTGTAGGCCTTCATAGAACCTATCAACTTCAGCCTCTTCAGCATCAGTAATTGGGGCATAGACTTGGATTACTGTGATGTTGAACAGTTTGCCTTGGATTTGAACCAAGATCATTCTGTCATTTTTGAGATTGTACCCCAGTACTGCTTTTCTTACTCATGATGTAATAATCTGAATTAAATTCACCCATTCCTGTCCTTTTTTTTTCACTGATTCCCAAGATGTCAATGTTCTATCTTGCCATCTCATGTCTGACACATCCAGCTTACCTTGATTCATAGATCTTACATTCCAAGTTCCTATGCAATATTGTTCTTTACAGCATAAGACTTTCCTTTCACCTCTAGGGACATCCACAGTTGAGCATCCTTTTGGCTTTGGCCCAGCCCCTCACTCTGGAACTAATTGCCTTCTGCTCTTTCCCAGTAGCATATTGGACAGTTTCTTACATGGGGAGCTCATCTTCTACCATCATATCTTTTAGCCTTTTGTTCCTGTCCATGGGGTTTTCCTGGCAAGAATACTGAATTGGGTTGCCATTTTCTTTTCCAGTGGAGTCTTGTAGCTCATTTTCCACTAGATGTCCAAGAAGTCCTACATTTTATCATATTTTTTATGGGTGGGAGACACTCTTTGTCTGGCTCCTCTGATGAGATCTGTCCAGTATGGTTGAACCTCTGG
>JANHZU010002718.1:28710-41413 GCA_032468055.1 Acrochordus granulatus | reverse complement strand
GAGAAGCTCCATACAGTCAGTCAAAACAAGACCTGGAGCTGACTGTGGCTCAGATCATGAGCTTCTTATTGCCAAATAAAAATATATTAAAAATATATAAAAATATATTAAAAATAAAAATATTGCAAGACAGGGGGGCCTGGCGTAATGCAGTCCATGGGGTCGCAAGGAGTCGGACACGACTGCACGACGGAACAACAACAACAAAATTATTACAACATTTCAAAAATCTTTAGAGTTGAATTGCAGCTATTTATCACCAATTTTTTTCCCAAAAGTAGAACTGATTTTTCAGATTCACTAAAAAAAATTAAACTTAACTATAAGCAAATAGAACCATATTTGACAATGACATACTGATTTTATTGCCCATTGTACAAGTTTGTACATCTCTGGTGTCTACATCTGGGAAAAGATTTTGGAACTTGGAATGTTGGATATTTTGGTTCTTGTAGTGTCTTGAAGCTTACCTTTATAGTGTATTCCTTTGCATATTTAGGAATGAAGTATCTCTATAAATATCTTTATTTACAAACTTAACATGCATGTTTAGAATTTCAATCATAGTGCACAATAAGAATATTCTGAAGTAGTTCCCATTGAGTTAAATGTAAGTAAATGTTTACAGGATTAGAATCCTTAGCATAAAATTATTATTTTAACTATAGTATTGGCAGTTTCTTAGAATAGGGTTTATATATTTGTAATACATGGAATTAATTGGAATATTTAGATTCACTTGTTTCATTTTTAAAATGCATGCATGAGATAATAACATTAAAGTGCATTAAATATTTGTGATTGCCTTCTGCGTGAATGAATATTGATCTAGTAAATGGAGATGTCTGCCTAAAGCTATTAGCTCTCTATTATAGCTTTTGAATAGGTGGATGCCAGTTTTTTAGACTGCACAAGCATTACAAGGAGAAAGAGATGAAACTGGGGTTTTTCTCCAACAGATACATTGTGTGCGTTCCAAAAATATTCACAGAACTGATATTAAGGGAAGATTCCAAAATTAGGTCCAGTGAAATAATTCTCTATTGCATCATTCTATTAAAGTTCTTTGAAATTCTTTCAAGAAACAACAAAAATACAATTTTTGAAGCTGTGAAAAAAAAGAATGACGATAATGTAACAATGTTTATAGAGTGATCATTTTTATCTCACAAGCAAATTAATTAAATAAAAATAAACATAATATGTTATGCTAAGAGTGACAATTGCTTTTTTACAGGTCCCAAGTTTAACATTGGTATCTGCAGTTATAAGGATCAAGTGTCAGGGCCAGAGATAGAGAGCCATCTGCTGAAGACTCTAGAAAATAATTGTCAGAATAGACAATAAAATTTGCCTGAATGGTTTAATGGTATGACCTAATATAAAACAGGTTCTAGTTTTACTCAGAATTTCACTGATGGCTGTAGAAACTCATCCCAAAATTATGAAATAGCCCATTGGTGTTTCAACATTATTAAATTTTGAAATAATACATTATTGATAGAGAAGATTTAGTAGTTTGTTCTTTATGCCTATTAATGAATGCTACTTTTTCCCCCTCTCAAAAGGTTACGGTTTTGTAGATTTTGATAATCCAGCAGCTGCACAGAAAGCCGTAGCATCTCTTAAAGCAAATGGTGTACAAGCTCAGATGGCTAAGGTAAGAATAATGTGTGAACATTGTTTGATTATACTGCTTTACTTTAATATTATGGATATTACTTTACAATGAAAATTCAGATTATTTTTGTTATTTTTTTCAGAATCAAAATGTTTAGTGATCTTATTTTCTTATACAATTTTTCTTTTCTGTTCTACTGATTTATTTATCTCATCACCAGTCTTTATGCATTTAAAAACATTGAATATTTCCCCTTTTTAACATAAATGTTACTAAGAGAAGAACAGAAGTATACCATGCAGTACCATAAAGCTTTAGTGCAAAAGCTCTATATGACAATCCAGATTTTTCTTGTGATTATTAACAGCGGTTAAATATAATAGAGAAATATTGAATAAGAAATTAAAAATAACCCTGCAGATTTTGCCAGAAATATCTAGGTTAATATGAAACCTATCGGGTCCCAAGGCTTCAGAATTTGTGGAAGACTTCCAACTTCATGGATGATTTGTATGATAGGCAAATAGTTGAAGGATATATGTGTTTAGCTGTAACAGTCGTCCAGTTGAAAAAACATAAATAACTGAATTTCCAAGAGTCATCAAATATTGTCAGCTTTCTGATATCTTTGAAAGTATATTTTATGTATTTGCATGCCTGCAGTTCTTTCATAGTCAGTGTAATGGGCGTGGGCTTGGCTGGACTCCAGGAGGCAGTGCAGGACAGGGAGACCTGGCATGCTTCAGACCATGGGGTCACAAAGAGTTGGACACAAATGTGTGACTGAACAACAACAAAGCTCATCCATTATAACATAGAAAATGTGTATGCATATACCATTGAAGACTTAAATTGCCTGGTACATATCATGCAGCACTTGGGAAATTCACAGCTATGGTGTTTTAAATGATCTAATTCAAATGACATTTCATTGTGTGACAGTGGGAACAGAATCAAAAAATAAAATTAGGATTCTGACTAAATATTGTTAATTATCCCATGTAATGTTTTTCAATAGTATATATTTGATTAGAAAAAAAAGTTACTAAGGATTATTTTGTCCTATTGGTGCCCTTTGAGTTTATGAAACTAAGATATAATGGATTTCAGTAACAATTATAAATATATTAATTAATGTTTGAAGTCTTGTTAATGGAATAGATGTTCCCCTATTTATTTCTACACAAAGCCACATTGTATTTTTGACTAAATGATTAGTAGAATTTAAAACATACAAGAAATCTTCTTTGTGAGGAACAGACTTTTGGCTAACTTCATTTTAAAATCTGATTGTATCAGAGTTGGCATAATTATATCAGTAATATAGTAGTTGTCCATTGTAAAAGATTTTAAAGCACCCAGATTTATTTGTTGGCTTTTTTGTTTTAACACAGCCTAATAATGCATGCTTTGGGGAAGTAATATCGCTTGTGTAAAATGGACATAATTTCCTAGAACTGACAATTGCTGTAGAAAAATTACCAGCATGATATCTCATTAAACTATTTGATAAGATACCAGTCAGAGTCCATTTATTTTGAAATTTGATACCTTTAGTAAGTTTGCTTTGTTTGCAATATTTTTTAAACAATATTCTTATTTTGTTAGATTTTTTTTTCAAGAAAAAAATAAAGTACCACCATTGAAGCTGTTCTGATTCTGCCTATGGAAGTAGCTGTTAGTTTGAATTAGTTGGAATGATATTCCAACCAAGATTGGTATCTCAATGTAAAACCAAGAAATATTGATGCAATTTAGAAATCTCATAGTTTCTTTATGTGAGAATCTTATACTATGTACTTCCAGTATTAATTAAATCTCAAAAGGTCACAGTGAGCCAGGGTGCAGTGAGTATCTACATTTCAATAATAGGACTGGAAAAGAGAGAATGGAAAATAATTAAAGTTAAGGTTGTACATGAATACAGATGGGTGTAACTAAATTAATGACTCCTGGAATTTCAATTCTGACTGAAACTAATAGGAAGAGGTGAAAATCTTTGTCGTTCAGGTATGACTAAACTGTAATTGTCAATATCACTAGACTATACTACCCATGGGGGAGGACCAAGGGAGCAAATGATATTAAATGCATCATGATATCATTATGCAAATGGGAAATGTATGCAATTCATGTTATTTGTAAATTGACATTATGATTTCAGCATCAACTTGATGTTGTTTTTTTTTTGTTTTCTACTGGATATCTTTGGATAGCTAACAATTTGTGATGAATCTTTAGACTTCTGAAAAAGGTTCGGTTAGTCCATTGCTCTCTATCTACTTCAAGTACTCTTTCTCTCTGCTATTAAGCAACTTCTATATATGCTTCGATGTTTGTAAATTACTGTAATAAAATTTTGTCTATTTTCTTCCTGATGAAATTAGTTATTAGATTACAAGCTAAAATGCATAGTATAGAAGTCACTGGAAAGGCCATAAATATATTAGGTAAGAACAAGACTGTTTTAGATAGCTCTGACTAGATAGTTGCTAAGATCCAATCAATACTGTATTCTCCACAAATGCTTGCAAGAATAAAAATGTGGGAATATTCACATTTGAGGATATAAAATTTTGCTCTACTTTTTATTAAATAATGTCTCTGATGCCACATGAATTTATTAACCCATTTTTGCAGCGTGTGATGTTATATGAACTTTATTAATCTGTTTTTGCAATTTGTCTCTATGTTGATGTAAAACTTACATTTTTGAACTTTCATTCCCTATTAATAATTAAGTGGAGTTTATATCTTTTCTGAATGTTATTAAATATATACTTGCCCATTGACTTCAATAATCGTTTCCTTTAATATTTCAAGTTGAAAATTATCACTTAAGGCTTTTTAATTGTTTCCTTGTATTATGCAAAGCAGAAAATATTAATGGCAAAATCTCAATACTCTTAAATAATACAGAATAATGCATTACACAAAACTGCAAGGGATTTAATTTTATGCAGAATAGATTTAATGTTATTTAAGGTAGAATAATTGACATCCATGGGTCTAATTAATCACATCAAATAGTCAATTGAAACATCTAAGTACCTAACAAAATATCCAACAAAGTATTAATTTATTTAATGAAATTTAATACATTCTTTTTCCCTAAAACATTTGATGCAAATAAATAAAACCATTGAAATTGAATAGACAATAAATAAAACTAATGAAGTCAGATAGAAAACCAGCCCCAAATCTGTAACACATTTAAAACTGGGGTGAAACAGACATTGTCTGATAATAAGATATGTTAATAATTAGAAAAAGTGAATTTTGTGATCTAAAAGCTATTTTGAATGGCCTCATATAACAACTCTGAAAGTACTATATTTCTTTATTTCCTTTCAGCTATAGTAATCAGATAGCATAAAAAGTGTCTGCAGTTTAGGAAAAAACAATACAGAAAAATCTAAAATTAGTATATTTTCAAATTTTAAGTATGAGTTTTTGCTAGATTAAGGTAGACTGGTGTAGTATAATGTATAGTAAACTATGTCCATTAAATAAATTTTATTGAGAAAAACCTGATAAACTCTTATTCTATTATGGGTTATGATATCTGGTTTAGTACTTGACTGAACTAAATTATTTTAGATGTATCTAATCATGACAAATGATCAGTATAATGGATCACAAACCAGCTGTTCTAAAATTAGATCTAGCTCTAATCAATGGCCACACGTATGGGTTCAGGCTGGTACCATATCTGATAAATCTCTGGTTTATATGTGACCTTGAAATCCTGAACTATCCTGTTTTCATTGCCTGAGCAGGGAAGCTGAAATCTCTTAACCCTATCAGTCCATCAATTGTATCAAGTAACTCAGGCAGAAATATTGCTGGGTATAAGTACCAGCTTACCCCAAAAGTTCAATTTCAAATACATTCAACTTTATTCACTTGCAAAATATGGCATGTGGTCTTAACCAAGGTATCCCAGAAGATCATTTTCAATTTCCTCCATAGACATGGAGGTATAGAAATTGATGCACAGGAAACCAAACTGTAGGGCTTCAGTGAAATTATTTTCACAGCTAACAATTTAATGACTTAATGAGACCTTATTTTGGTGGTCCTGAGTATTATACAGATTTTACAGAATACTTTTGTAATGAAGCTAATAACATTCTAGGATAATTGAAAGAAATGTTAGGAAGATTGATTGTTTTTCAGTTGTGCTGTAGAATATGTGCTGATTTTTTAAAAAATTGTTTACTCTAAGAATATACATATGCACACAATGCTTTATGAAAAGTCCTATGAACTATATTTTCTATTAAACTGCAATTGATCATTATACTGGGAGGGGGAGGAATATACCCCTTCTCAAAACAAAACAAAGAATGTGTAATCTACTTTTGTAAGGGGATTTCTCTCTGGTATTTATTTTTGCTGCTCATTTGCTAGCTATTATGTTCTTTTCTGAAGCATATCTCCTAGTAATTAAGCAGTTATTTATGATGAATCTGAGAACTTTAAAAAAAATAAATCTAAAGTGAATGCTTTTACTTCCTGTGCAAAGACTACAAAATTCAGAAACTTGAAAATGTGGGAAATCCTAATCTAAAACTTTATCCTTGTGTGATAAGAATGTATTCATAGCATATTCTGTTACATTGTATTAATTATGCATTAATAATATAACTCATATTGCATACAGTGCCAATTTTAAGCTTTATACCAAAATCCTGCTTTTGAATCAGTAATGATTCAGATAAATTATTATATCATGTATTAACATGCACTCTCATCCAAAGATTTGGATAAGTCCAACAATTTAATTATTATTATAAAGATCATATAATATCAAGTGAATCTAAAACTAACTGTCTCTTTTCAAAAAATAACATCAAAAGTTGGGATGTGACAAGGAGAGATGGAGAAATGGAGGATGAAAGGGCTGCACATTTTCAGAATCACAAGTAAAGATACAGAATGAGGAGACAAAAAAGAAAGGAGGAGGCAAGGGGAGATCAACTCAAGAATATGTGGCACTAATTCGTGTAACAGTTCCTCAACACAACAACGTCAACAGAAAAAAGAGCGAGACAAACTCTACCACTTGCACAATATAATATCTCTGCTACTGTTGGTGCCATGGCCAAAATCTGCTCTCCTTGTGTGAAATCCAATTCCTGCCAATTTTTGCTGTATGAAGGAAATGGTCAGGGTGGACAGTTTGCAAAGTCTATTGAATGAACTCAATTTATAAAGTAATGATGAATCACTTGTAGATAAGACAAAACAACCACTCGTCTTCCATATAACATCCTTTGGTTAAAAATCAATTCCTTCTGCTTTAGACATTTCCTTGAAATTAGGAAATAATAGTTTTCCTTCAAAGCTATCAGTGAAGGTGCTATTGCTGCTATTTTTCAACAAAATTCCTTGATTCATCTGAACTCTTTGGATTGCCATCACATAAACTGGAATGGAAAATAGTATTTCTCATCATTTTAATGATGAATCTGTATCTTCCATGAAATATGGATAAAATCATGAAAGAACTCCATATGAATCTCATTATAGCAAAAATAAAGATTGGTGCATTCAAAGATGACATTGTCATGATTCTAAGAACTATTCTGAAAAATTTATCATGTCTCTCTTCAGCAGACACAGTTCCCAATACAGTGATACTTTGCTCTCACTATATATAAACTCTAAGACAAATCATGGAGATAGTGCTGATTTATCTGGAGAAACTGATATTCCAGCATAATTGGCTACATGTCACTTTAAGCCAAGAGAAGAAGTGAAAATATTAGAAGTATCCTTAAAGGATGGGAGATCAACCACAAATGTTGTCATCAAAAGCAACTTTTGTGAAACAAACATTATATTTGTCTTGCTACACAAGTATTTTCTTTATTACAATATATGTTTTAATAACATGTTTTCTTTAATTTTAAAACCAAATCAATAACAATTTCCCCATGGTGATTATGTTTCTCTGTTTAGGTAAAGAAGTATCTCTGAAAGGATGATCCAATGACTCATGAGAAGTCTTGTATATGAATAAAAGGTGGAATAAAAATCTAGTAATAATAATAGTTTTAGAGATAAGCACAATTATTTGCTATACTTAGAACAGAAAACAGCTTAGTGTTCTAGAAATTATGTGTCCAATTTGGCTTTTGGAAGTGACTCAATGATGAATCTGTGGATTGCTAGGCAATTAATATTATCACTATATAGTGGGGCTTATTTAATTAAATAATATAATTCTAATTCACATAATAATTTTATTAATCTAATAGGTATTCTACCATAGTGCTATCATGTTAGTAAAGGTCCTGGCATATTCCAAATAATTTACTACACTCCACAAACACTTGTCTTGCTGAAATACTTAAAGAAAGATGCATGGTAATTACAATAATAAATACAAATCCAGATGTGGTTGTAGACATGCACTATATTTATGAAGCATATTGGGGTTTCTGCAAGAGATTTGCATTTCTTGAACTTTGTGTACCAAGCAATGCTAGCAGAGTAGGAATCTTTTAGCACAACAACTCAGTTTAGCAATGAGCTATTGCTATAATAATGTTTATACAGGGATTTCCTGAGACCTGAAATAATTATTTCAAGGATTTTCCATGGTAAAATGATTGAGAAAGGATGCTGTAATGTATTATAAATTTATTTCTTGTCTAAACCTTGGCAAAAGTAAGAAAACTGTGATTGTTAAACTGCCAGCATCCTCAATATTAATTATTCAAATGGAGAATTTTTTTAAAAGCTTAATCAATTAATATTGTTTTCTTATCACACTATTCAATTATTGTTCCACTCTCTGTAGAGTTTTTCTTTGTTACATTTATATTATTATATGCTGTATTTTATAGGTTCAAAACATTAATGTTTCAAACAAATCACTGTTGATTAATTGATGATTTACTGTTAGTTAACTCTGCAGTTCCAAATAATATTGCTTTGAGCAGATGGAAAACTGTAAAAAGTAGTTTTCCTCCATTTTATATAACTTGATATTTTGGGAAATAAATTTGAACACCAATTATTAACACCAACAGTTAAATAATATTTACAGAGCAGAAATATTAACATTCATTCACTAATTTAGAAAAAAAAGTTGATCTGTAGTTGATTATGTGAACTTCCAACAATTAACTTAATTGAAGTTCCTTTGGAGTGGATAATAGTATTGTTGATGGTACTTGCAACAAAACAACAATTAATTTTTTGGAATATTGTAAGAAATATTCTATTTAACCGTTAAAATGAATAAGTCAGTACAAATGATTCTACTTACAATATTGGTCATGACTATTTCGTAAGTTTTTTGAATGAGTGCTGGAGAATAAAAAGGATGTGTATTTCTTGATCATGACATCCCTTCTCTTTTTCCACATGGCAAAATTATGCTGATAGTAATTTAATTATTTTACCACAATGTTCTGTGTTGTTGGTTTTATCTCAGAACAGTTTAGAATTCCTGCCAGCTTCTCTACTAAATTATAGGAAGCTGTCAGAGGCAGTTCAGAAATAGGATTATGGGATCTCCTGAGGGCTAGGATAAGACTGGTCTATTTGATCTCTGGCATACAGAGGGATGAGTCTGCGCTCATTTTTAGAGTAAGAAGCAGTTGAAAACTGAAACATAATACAAGGACTAATGTATAGTGGCCAATATATTTTACCAATATTGGCGAGATCCAGTTTCTATTCCTTCTGCAGCCACCACAGCTCACTTGGTGACTTTCAAACCAACCTACCTCACAGGTTGTTGTGAAGAAATATGGGAGGATACCTATGCATGTTTGTGTGCTAAAGACAAGGAACATATAACAATAAAAATATCCAGGACTTCCTTTATGAACTTTAAAGGTGCTTAAAATCTTCGGATTTTGGCAGCATATAAATTTAATAAATAAATAAATAAATAAATAAGGGTGCTGCTTCTTTCCGAGCCATATGATGAGTCATTTCTTTGCTGCTGGAGGGTAAGGAGTGAGGGATTGTAAAACTGGCTGGAAAATTGTCACAGAATGTTGAAAATGAAGATCAGGTGATCACAGCAACAGCATGCAACAGCCAGTACTGAGGCAGCCAGCATCAGTAGCTTGCCCAAATGTCATTCCCTCAGGTCATGGCTCCTGGATTTGGACACATTGTGCAAGTTAGCCCATTTGAGGTACCTTGGTTTGAAAATTGTTGCTCTATGATGCACCATTTCACTCAGTTAAAATTCATGACAATGGAAGTTTTTGGATATAGTGGATTGGGCTGAGAGAAAATGATTGGCCCAAATATTTAAGGGAGGTCTAGAACTCTTCTAGTTTCTAGGTGAGCACCTTAACCACTACAACAAACTGGCTGTCTTTTATGCAAAAGTGTAGCTAAGACTGAGATGCATTTTAAGTAATGCTGTGAATATTCATCCTCCTAATTCTTCAAACTTCTGCTTTTTCTAAAAAAAGTTATTTAATTGGATAAATGTTTAAAAGAAGATTTTTTCAGGTCTTTCTAACACAGAATTTGTTTATATATATATATGTATGTAGATAATGTGTGTATGTCTCATCAGCTCATGTTACTTAAATCTCAGTTAACATTACAGGATACGTATTCCCCACTACTTATTGGAACCTGCTTGATAATTTGATTCTCTGGCCACAAGAAGAATGTGTCTCATATAACTTAATCCTATTCTTTGATAATTTTTTTATTTTATAGTATTTTTCAACTACAATCCAGACCAACAAAATTTTATTCATATTTCACATACACTTAATTTTGAATAGCTTTAATTAAATTTACATATACAGCTAAATATCACTGCATGCTTAATAAAGTGGCATTTTTGGGATAAGCACAAACCAATGATAGTGAAAAGTAGAATGATGGGGATCCAGAGTAGCATTGCACTAAAATTTGAGAAGTTTCTAAACTGATGAATAAATTCACTTGTTTTTGAGGGGTTTTTTGTTGTTGTTATTGTTGTTGTTTTACTGACTGAACATTATGTTTAACAAATGTAAAAGTTAATATTTAACTAGTGAAGTTCTGTTCCAGTTAAAAGAAAAAATAAACATAATTGGTAACAATGAAGAGGTACTAGGTTTGGGAGCTTTTATAAGTTTTTACATTATATTAACCTGGATCAATTAATGCATACTTGTTCACTTCTGAATATAATGATGACTTTAGTGCTATATCACAGAGGAAATAATTTTCAGAGATTATTTTTTATGTCATAGATTAATTTTCAATGAAGGAAGATCATATGGTTCAATAAGATTTATCAATTGCCACATATTTATTGATTTATTTATACAAATGCCTTTATGACTTCAGAAGATTAAGGGTGGTCTGCCATACAACAAAAATAAAAGCAATCATAATAATGTAGCCCACATAGAATAAGACTTGGCTGGATATTTTTTCTGTGTGATAATTATGTGTTTGTGAATTGTGGATACATGTATTTTCTTCCCATGGATGAATCATATGTGTGTATACATGTTACTTGTGTATAAGGAGCAGTGATCATCTGAGAATCTCTCTCTGCCTCCATGGGCCTTGCTCCACAAGTGCAGTTGTGACCCCTTGTTCTTGAAGCTCATCTCTCAGGATCAGTTGGGACTGTTGCTACTGTACCAGCCTCCCTGCTCCATAGCATCCTCCCTGCCTGAGGTGGTTGATACCATCTCAGTATTGGCAGTGGACTTCTAAGCTAATAGTCCTGGGGAATGTCATTTTTCTGTCCCTGGGTTTGCCCTTGGGATTAACTCAGGACTTCCTGGCCTCCATGGCAGTCATGGACCTATCCCAGATTATTTTGGTCCCTACTCGAGACTGTGGCACACTCTGGATATGATTTTCTTGTTGGAACTGTGGCAATGATCTGGAGGGGGAACTTTCATTGTCCCCCTTGTCATGGTCAGATCATGCTCTGGTGTCTTTGAAATTCTCTATGCCACCCCCCTCTACAGGGAGATTGGACCTATGTGATCAATTCACCCTCAGCAACTGATGGACTCAGAAGGCTTTCAGAGGGAGCTGGGGGATGTTCTGGAGATATTGCTGCTGAAGCCCTGGTTATTGCCTGAAATGAAAGGATGGCTGAAGCTTTAGATAGGATCACACCTATGAGGCCTCTCTATTGGTTCATGGAGTTGTGTGTACTGAAAAGGGTAAAGAGGTGGCTGGAACACTGCTAGTGGAAGTCTAGGAAAGAATCTGACTGAACATGAGTTAGAGCCACTCTTAAGGCTTACCATGTGCTGATAAGGGCAGTGAAACATTATTATTCTGCTCTTATTGCATCTGCAGAATGTCATCCTTTGGCCCTGTTTAAGATCAGCTGGTCCCTTCTTGATTGGGATGATTTGGGGGATCTTCTGCAGGCCATGCAGAGGAATTTGCTGAACACCTCACAGATAAAATCACTTGAATTGGGTCCCAGTTGGAAGCCATGCAAGATGCAGATCCACTTGAGATGCCAAGGGGGAGTCTTGCCGAGTTATCTGGGAACAATTGGATCCTGTTGTTCCTAATGAAGTGGACAGGGTCCTCAATGTTGTCAGTGCAACCACTTGTCAATTAGACTCATGTATCTCCTGGTTGGTAAAAGCTGCCAGGATGGCGACTAACAGGTGGGTCCATGCAGTGATAAATGCCTCACTGTGAGAGGGAACATTTACAGGATCTTTTAAGGAGGCCCTGGTTCATTCCTTCCTTTAAAAAATCATTCCTTCCTAAAAAACCTTCTGTCTGGACAATTATTGTCCAGTCTCCCACTTGCCCTTTTTGGAAAGGTGGTTGAGAAAGTGTTGCATGGCAGCTTCAGAGGATCTTGGAGGAAACAGATTTTCTGGACTCTTTTCAGTCTGGGTTCAGGCCCAGTTATGGGACAGAGACAGCATTGGTCACTCTTGTGGATGATCTCTGGCAAGAGCAGGATGAAGGAGGTGCATCCATCTTAGCTCTCCTTAACCTCTTGGCAACATCTGATATTGTCAACCGTGGTATCCCTTTAGGTTGACTGCAGGTTTGGGGCTGGGCAGTACAGTTTTTGCACTGGTTTGGCTCCTTTCTCCAAGGCCAGTC
>JANHZU010002717.1:143171-160171 GCA_032468055.1 Acrochordus granulatus | reverse complement strand
TGGACACGACTGGCAGGAGAAACCTTTACTTTATTACAAGTTATAACACTGCAGGAGAGCTGTGTTGACCGATGGTAGCCAAAAAGCAGGACTCTGTAGCATCTTTTCACACTAACAAATTCTATTAAACGGCATAAACTTTTGTGAACAACATCAGATGCATGCTATAACTCACAAAAGCTTAAGCAAAACAGTGTTATATTTCTGCAAACAAGCTTAATTTGATCATTTTTATGAGTTTAGTTGATGCACCTCAATGGCACCTTTAGAAGCCCTCTCATTCTTTCCAAAGACTGATTTTGCATTGATTAAGTTGAGTCAGACACATACATTTGCCTTTATAAGTGATATTTCATACTTCTTATGAGAAATAACATGACAGCCCACATTGTAAATACATTTAATCTTTAATGGATTTTACATTTTCTAGTATGGTATAGTCTCACAGGATTCCAACACTAATAAAGCAGTGAAATATTCAATGCTCATTTATATTGCACAGTTTGTTTAATGTTGTGTCACTCTTTTTCCTAACAAGATAGGAACTAGTGACACCTGCCACTCCCACAAATGAGTACTCACCCTGATTATCCAGTGCTTCTATACCTGTCAATAGGCAAAGAACGCCTTACTAGTAATTTATGTATTTATTTAAAAGATTTGTATGGCTGCTCATTTTAAAACACTACTCTGGGCAGCTCAGAACAACAACCTCAATGGCCAATCACAGCCTAAATGTTGCAGTTCTCTCTTTGTGACCATCTTGTAATTTCTGCAGCCAAATATGTTAGCTGCAGTCAATCCATCTGATAAACATTGAACCATACTTGGGATAGTTCCTGCTTCATATTTCGAAACAAAATCTATTCCATGGACGTGCCTTTAAAAAGAAGGGAGTCTCCCTCTCTCTTTTACACACACACCCTTGACGTGCAAGAAGCAACATCTCACTGCTTTGATTTCCGTGGTCTTCTCAGCTCTTTCCAGCTGCTGATGTTGTATTAATTCAATAGTTCTTCCAACCAGAGGTGCCAATTCACTAAAGGAAGGGTTCCTAGCAGCGGGCCCTGGGTCCTTCGCCAATCTTGCACACATTACAGACTCTCATAGAGCTGACTAGAAAAGGCATTGGCTCCATCTGTGTTTCTTCATCTTTGACCTAAACTAGGAAAAAGCTGGAGCGAGATAAGAACATACTGTGGAGAATGCAAAGATAACACAAATCCCTCTGTGGGTGCAAAAAAGAGGAATGTTGGGAATGTTCTGGCTCAGTAAGCAGTCACAATGGAAGGGAATCCTTGTTCCCCCATTCATTGTGTCCTATTCTTTGGGGAGAGAGAGGGGAACAGCCAGTGTTTTTCTGCCAGACACCCAGCACTAAAAGTGTTAAACTAAGAAAGCCTGAATGTTTAATCTGCCAGAAACATATGAGAAGAGCAATCATATCTGGGATAAGTAGCTCCGAATGAGGTATGCCTGATTGCTTTGGGCCATGCTGTTTGTCAGTCTTTTAAAATTCAAGTCATTACCAGATGCTGATCTGCTATAATATTGTGATATTTTATCTGATTACACTTATCTGATTGTGCCATATCTGCTATTTGCCTTCCCATTTTTCCATGTATATTAAATGCAGGTGGTTTTATTATTCTGAGAGCTAGAAAAGTGTTGACTGCTCTGAATATAAATGGGGATATTATATCATTAACTTGCTCTGAAAGCCAGGCCGTTCAGTGTGTAAATCACATCCAAGGTAGCTTGCAGAGACACAATAAACCATAATGTCTTGAGAGAGAAAGCAATGAGGAAAAGATAAGGAGATAAAAATTTAAGGCATTGTTAAAGAAGGATAATCTTCATAATCCTATTTAGTTCTTTCCAGCTACTATTTGTTGATAATAGAACCTTTTCTATTCAGAACCTTTAGCTTCTTTTTTCAAAGTTCATTAAACATCTCTCTGCAATGGTCTTGCAAACAAAATGTTATCAACCAGATGACTGAAGAAAAGCCAGTCTTGGTGGAACATCAAATAGCTTTTCCAGTTGAGGAAGGTGATGGTGAGAATATAAAATAGGAAGCTCATCCTACACAGTATGTGGACCTCAATGACTTGGAATACTCCTGCCATATGCTAGAGTACACCTAACTCCTATTTAGATTCATTCTAGATAAAATACCTTGGTTATGGAAATTTATTGGAAGGCAAATAATCTAAGAATTTAGGGTGCTGAAAGCTGGTATACATAATATAATATTCATCTCTATAGATCATATCCAGGATTCCAATTGCATAAAGAAGAGTAAATCATTGTGTGTCATTCATGGAAAGAGAAATCCAAGACTTGCCAAAATGGTTTTCTCTGAAGAACTTGAACTGTGTTGACAGAGTTGAAGATTACAAATCAGTCAAGTATCATAGGCTTTGATTGTGGCCTTTAAACAAATTTCAAATGTGCAAAAGTTTATTCTTGAGGCCAAGGAGATTTTTTTCCCTCCAGAATCAAACAGCAGCCTTGGATGATGATTTTCAGCAGATCTGTAGAGTAGTGGTAAAATTACCTTCCTAGATGTTGTAATGTTGATCTCCAATAGCCCTGCATGTTACAGTCTTCATCTTCATCTTTAAAATATCCATGATATTTTAAAATACCAAGAAGACACATTAAATATATGCACATATTTTCCAGTTTGACACCCAATTCCCCACAGAGAAAACTCAACTTCTTCAAAATAAACTTCTTTCCCCAGGTAACAGTGGCAACAGAAACATCCTATTACAAACGATGCAAAATATTTATCTTTAATCATGCACTGTCTTGTGTTGATATCAACACATACTTGCAGCACTGAACTGAAAAAGAGCTATCATGAGCTATTGTCTAAAATCGCATAACAGCTCTTCCCCAAATCTGTGCCTCTCTTCCTTCAGAGGTCCCAAAAACAAATTTGGATATCTTTTAGAAACAACACAAAGCATTCCTACAATTAGGCATGTGAGTTAGCTTTCTCAGCCTGAGTGCCAAAATAGGATAAATGATTGTTTACTATTAAGGCTACAGTTCTATGATTCCTGGGATAGCAACCCAAGAAACATAGGATTTATCAAATTTCCTCTTCCAAAGTCAGACAAAAAATCTGACTGCCCCTCCAGATTTCCTGGAACAGCCTTTAGAAAATGCATCAAAAATGGAAGATTATGAAGATTAGATAGAAAGTAGGATGAGTAGATGAGCGTATTCCCATCATGCCCACATAGGAATATACAAGCAATGGTTGTTGAATATATACACATATAGTGCAAGGAAAAAGCAAATAATTCACACTTCTCCATCCTCATTTTCACCAGATCAGTTTATCACCAGTATGCATAATCTGAACCTCCTGCTTCAGTTTTCTCTAAGACCATATTTTAGATGACTGAATTGTTTTATAAGTAGTCCTCAACTTACAACCACAATTGGGACCAGAATTTTCATTGCTTAACAAGGTGGTTGTTAAGTTAGCTGGACCTGATTTTACAACATTTTTGCCATGGTTGCTAAGCAAATCACTGCAGTTGTTAAGTAAATTGTGCAATTGTTAAGCAAATCCAGATTGTCCCAATGACTGCTTGTCAGAAGTCAAAAATAGCAATCACATGACCCTGGGATACTGCAACCATTGTAAATACATGCTGGTTGCCAATCGCCCCAGTTTTGATCACATGACCATGGGAATGATGCAACAGTTGTAAGTGTGAGAACCAGTTGCAAATCATTTTTTTCAGTGCCTTTGTAACTTTGAACAGTCATTAAATGAGTGACTGTAAGTTGAGGGCTACCTGTATTATGACTGTACTCTGGTGCCCAGGAAGTGAGGATTTTATTTCTCCAGGGACAAAATGGTCTGGCTAGTCTTGGATATTATATATCTCAATATAGGGCTTGGGGAATTCACTATATCACTTTAAGCAGCAAAATCTCTTGAGCCACCCTTGTCAGCAATTTGGTGCCAAGAAGGAACAGCGATTTGTTTTAATGGCCCTTATTCAGAAATATTAAAGGATTCATTACAAAATGTGTTTACCTTGTAAGAATGTTCACTAACATATTGGTTCAAAAACCCAGCTGAATATATCAAGAGATTAAAGCAAGGAAGTGCTACTTGTTTAATGGGCCAGACTTTAATGCACTGTTTTTGTAAGAACTGCTATGTGAATTTAAACTACCACTATTGTGTCCCATGGTGTGGACATCAAATGAATAAGGGCATTATTAACTGGAGTGAATGTCATTTTTTCAGTAAGCACCGCTAAGAAATGCGTTTCCAAAAACATATGGCTGAATAACTTGTTTTAAATTCATATTAGAAATAAAACCTTACTTTCACCTATAGTCCTTACAATACCATTTTAGTAAGCCATTCAAATATCTTACTTTACTTCACTGAAGCAAATTACATTAGCAGCTAAAATATCTGTACCTCTTTTTTACTCCATTATCTGTGTTTATTTATATGCTAATGTCCTTAAAAATATTTGTGCTGTAAATACATCATATTCTTTTCACTGTCTGCTGTGAAGTGAGATGCTCATGAGGTGAGCTTATAGGAAATCATATGGTGTGGCCAAGCAAATATCTACTGAAATAATAATGTTTATATTACTATGGTTCTACTAGATGCTATCATCAGTCAGTGATATAAGCAGAATGTGTCCAACCTGGTTCAAAAGTCATGACATGGGGGAAAGCTTTTATAATTTGATTATCAGGCTTGTTATCTGAATTATTTAATGACCCAGCTTACTTTCTGAAATATCACAAGAAGTGAGGATTGTTTGCAAATAATGCCAGCAGTCGATAGCTAAACAGAATGGCTTTGACCAACCTATACTGAGTCAGTTGATGCCACCACCATTATAACTGAATTAATTCTACCAGCTCCAAAATGAGTTGCACCAAAGTGTGTATATAAACCATTGCACTATGTAAGTTCAACTCCCGCTTTAGCCATGAAAGCCAGTTGGATGACTTTGCGCTGTGAGCACTCTCTCTCAGCCCAACCCACCTCACAGGGTTTCTGTTGTGAGAAAAATAGGAGGAGGAAGTTCTGTTCACCGCCTTGCGATATTTATAACAATAATAATGGTGGGATATAAATAAATATATAATAATATACCATGGTTACATTTGGAAAAAGACGTTATCTGCCTCCTAGGGCATTATTTTCAGATTCAGAGACTTTATTGGCCAAGCATGGTTAGACACACAAAAAAGTTGACTCCAGTACAGCAGTTCTCAGTAAATTTGCAAGACAACAGGCAAATAAAATAATAACATCATCAAATAAACAACATTATGTATTCAACAGTAATGTGCGCATCCAAAGTATGCAGCCAGTAGAAAAGGAATACAGTAAAGTGTAGAATTAGAATCACAATTTATCGATAAGTATAGATACACCTTAGATGGTACTTCTGAGTTAATTTAGAATTCTTTGCACTTTGTGTCCTGTCATCTAGCCTGAGTCAAATATTCAGCTGAATGATGGCAGAGGGGAAAAAACTCTCCCTGTGTCTGGTTGTTTTAGTATCCAATGCCCTACAGTGCCATCCAGAGGGAAGAGGTTCTAACCATTTTTTAAAAAGAAAAATTTTATGGCCTTATTGATCATATTGTTGTATACACATAGATTGGGATGAGCAAACTATTTTGATTTGGAGCTGTGTTTACCTTTTGAATCATGTCGGGGACTGACATCAAAAAATGCATAAAGTGAAGAGCGGCCAGGTTAAAGTAGGCAGGTTCAGAATCAGTGATAGTGTGAATATTTTGGCAGAATCAGTTGCCTGTCAAAATAATCACCATCAAAACCCCTCCCCAATGAATTATTAGTATTCTCAACTGTTGATGATGTCTTTAGTAGTAGATGAAGGTCAATACATAAAGGAGTAAGTAGCTGTCTCCAGTAAATAACAGTTTGATATTGGATATAACAGTTGTCTGTTTTGGTTCTTACTCGATGTGCTGCTGCTGCATAACTCATAATGTCCAATGGCAAAATACATGATATCAAATCAAATTAAAATGGGTCAGCTAGGCTTCAGCTCTTTGACCTTGCCAAATAAGTGGTTTCGATTCTATTCGTAAGAAGTTCATTCTGTATTTGTCCGAAAGCTCGAACACATAAGCTTAGCGCAATCCACACCAGCAGTAGTGAGATCAATGCAGGAAGGAAAAACATTGCATCAAGAATGATATCAGGGGATAGTAACATCTGCCTCTTTCCTCCCCACAAAGCTTCATTTTGTGATCTTCTCCAGGGATTTATGGGAAACAGTCCTTGCCTCAAATTGAATGCAGTTCCCCAATCCTCCCTAAGAGGGTATAAGAACAGGCACACACAAAGCCGCACCTTGCAACATTTGAAGACATGGCTGTGACTCTGAAAGAGCTGAGCTCTACAGAAGAGGACAATTTGGACTGAATTTATATGCGCACCCTCACCCCCATGTCAACCCTCACGTGCTTCTGAAATGAGAGAAATGCTCTTCCAGAGCTGGAGGAATGATTAAACGAGCCGGCCGATATTTAATCACTGTCCAGCCATTTTGGAGACCAATGGGTTTTTTTTATGGCAAAATCAAAAGCCTGATTTTCAACCAATTTAATCATTTTCCATTGAGACCTACATTTTCTTTCGATTTTTTCACTCAAGGAGGCCAGCGGGGACAAGCTTGCCAGCTCCGCCACTCCTCTATCACAACAGAGACATTCTCCTGTAGAGATCTCTTATATTGATTGCAACTCTCAAAAAGATCAAAATATTTAATCACACGGGAATGGTAAACCTTTCCCCTGCCAGTCGTGGCTTGCTCTAGGGGGCAGTGCGCATCTCCGTATCACAGCCAAAGAGACAGTGTTCTTCTGAAGACTCTTCCGTGGTCATGTGGGTGGCATGACTATTCGCCAAGGTGCATGGATGCTGTTACCTTCCCACCAAGGTGGTACCTATTTATCTACTTGCATCTTGGCATGCTTTCGAACTGCTAGGTTGGCAGGAGCCGGCGCAAGTCACGGGCGCTCACCCGGCTACACAGCACCTGGATCTCAAACTTGGGTTGCTGACCTTCCAGCTGAGAAGCCGAACATCTTAACTGCATAATCACAGGGGGACCCCCCCAAAAAAATTTAAAAGTGCATCTTAGGAAGAAGGAAAGCAAAGGAACACCATCTTCCCTGCAGTTCCTTCTCTCAAAAGCTCATAAATGGCTGAGTATCCTGCAAACGGAGCGAATGTGAATAATTTAGCTGCCGTGTTTCTCTGAAAAGGGCAGGTGGCCTTTTCAAACGCCATCCTGAATACTATTGTGATTCACCCATTAGACTGATGGACATTTTTAAAAGCAACAGTTGATGGATTTGTTTTGATTTTGCCTTCCGTCCTGAACCAGCAGAAAACTAAAATTTAATCTACAGTAAATAAGATTATCAGGTTCGAGGATACATGCAGGCTTTAAAATATATCGTTAAAGCATTATTTTTATGGAGGTTTTGCCACCTACAGAAAATTGTCGTGCTAGAATAGTTATTCTTAGATGACTAATTATGTCTTCCGATATTACAACTTAAACTCAATTCAGTGCAGTCGAGACCCAATTTTCTTTACTTGAAATCCATATTGATCCTGTTATAGCTAATCCTCTCAACATTCAAAAACTGATAGTGCTTTACCATTTAGTTCTACTGCCATTTTTCTTTTCTAGTATAATTATGCTTACTGTCGGCTTAAAGTTATAGCTTGACGAAAGTCTACAGACAAGGTAATAGGTATGGGTCTTATTCCATGCGACCTCAGAAAAAGTTAAATGAGGAAATGTTACATTTGGTTGATTCCATTTCTGAGCCCCGAAGTCCAGATTAATTCACAAACCCCAAGTTTTCATAGCATTCGTAAAACTCAAAGGATCACAAACAAAAGTCCAGAAAAATGAGTAAAAATAAACAGCTTAATGGTCATGAAGCAATTATTAGAGATATTACTTCGCACGGATCATGACTATCTGTACTCAGGTCCTCCCTGGATATAAAGCAGGAGAAATCTCTCTTTTTCCAAATCTATATCTCATCTCTACCCACAAAATCATTGAGAGGCTCAGCCCTACTTCACCTGCAGATTTAGGTCTGCTTGCAGGGGAAGACTAAGGAAGCACTTGGAATACGTTCCCATATGAATAACAATATGAAATAGGCATAAATTATATTGAAGAATATCTGTTCAGCCCCACTGCTAACTTCATGCAGTCACGTGGAAACAGGATCCTCCAGCATAACCGAGTCCATTGTCCCTGATGTACTGAATCCCATGCCTATGAAATACCAGTAGCTGAATAGTAACTTAATATTTTCAACTTAAGCTGAACTTTCATTTTTCTTTCTTCTCCACTCCATTTTTAATGACATCTTGCCTGAGGAAGACTTATGGTGATCTCAAAAGCTTATTTTATGTGGACTGGGGGTGAGACTACGGTTAACCTTAAGATATTTTAACATGATGGGTGAACGAGACAACTGTCTCCTATAAAATCCTATAAAATTGCCAAAAGAGGAATATGTGACGGGGCGATTGTGGTGAGCTAGCAAGTGGGTCTACGTAAAGTTGCCCACTAATCTTTTTTTTTTAATGAAAGCTGGATGGCATCGCCATCTACTGTGATCATTTGGCTTCCATAAAACAAACATACAAACTTGGAACGCTCTTTATTTCCTTTTTAATTTCTTTCTAGTAATCACCAGCAACTTTGAAAGTCAGCTGAAGCTTCAGCGGAAAGCAAAAAGATGGTTATGCTATTAAATATTTCTCCTGGTAGCTGACAAAAAGCTCTCTCTTAACTTGATGGCAATGAAAGACAGAGAATGAATCATTGCTCCAGGAAACCAATTTATTTAGTCACTCTGTTCTGCTGTTATTTATTACTTGTCAGCACATGCTGTTAGTTCAATTAAATATAAAACTCTGATGTTCTCTACTGGCCCTTCCCATCTCCCTTCACAACACCCCCCCTTTTTTTTCCAAAGCCCCCACAACAAAGAAGAAAAATGACAGAAATATGCAACACTAAAACAAAAACCTTTTGGGTTTATTGTGCTTCTCTTGTTTTAATTAAGCATTGTTTATTAAACCTTTTGCAGCAAAGGTAAGAGGATTATTAATCTTTTTCACCAGCTGAAGATAAAAGTTTGCAAGGAAAAAGGACATTATAAAAATATAGTTTAGAGTTCCCTACTGAGATAAACACAGGAGAAAAAAATTGAAATAAGGTAGCAAGACAAAGTGTTGATTATAACACTTTATCAATACCAACATGAGAAGCCACAAAGAGCAAACTGCCATAGTAAAATATTTCTATTGCTTTAGGTATACAGCAGCTTGGAGAATTGAGAGAGAAACAGAGAGGGAGAGAGATTATTCGATTCTGCTTTATATCGGGTGTGTCCATCTATGTGTGTAGATAAGTGCGTGTGTGTCATATATGAAGCAAGAAAGGCAGGAGTAAATCTGTCTTCCAGCCTAGATATATTTAGTTGGAAGGAAGTCCTATTGAAACCAAGGGAGTTTATCTCTGAGTAATCATAGAAAATAATACTGTATATAGTTAATTATTTTAGTTTCCGGTCCTATGATGGCTTTTCCCCCCCACAAATAATTTTAGGAGCCAACCAAATATCTACTAGGATTGTCTTTTTGGTCTACGACTCTCTGTGATATAAGCCACCTCTTTGTAGCAGCACTGCTTCATGACACACACAATTGGATGATCCCCTGGGCTAGAACACAAGAAGTGCTAGTGAAAAAGGAGATTTCTGGAGAACTACAGTATTTTGCCATATTTCTTACGGGGTGTCTTTTTCTTTCTTTTTTCTTTTTGGAGTGCATTTCAGTCAGTTTTGACTCCTAGCAAATGCCTGGACTAATCCCTGTAGTTTTCATAGCAATATTTTTGGAAGTGCTTTGCCTTTACCTACTTCCTAGGGCTGAGAGGGAGTGACTGGCCCTTAACCACGACACCAAATTGGTTTTATCACATGCAAAAAGCATGGATATGGGCAAGATGAATCCCTCTCAGTTGTCTCATAACCATCACAGTGTTTTCTTCTACATAGACTTGCTGATGAAGGGGTACTGTACATAACCTAAATTAATAACCTACTGCATAACCTAGATGGATATAACCTACTGTATGACCTACTGTATGACCTAGATGAACATAACCTCTGTATATAAACAAGATGAATCCCTCTCAAGTGTCTCACACCCATTACAGTGTTATCCTCTACACAGCCTTGCTGATGAAGGGGTACTGTTATAGCCTACAGGAATGATTGCTGAAGAAACAATGTCAAAATGTAGTAAATATTAAGCAATAATTTATGATCTGTATATTACTTGTGTTAGCTAAGAAGTAGAGGGATAATTCTCTCTTCAGAATTTAATTCCATCACTTGAAATGCAAAGATAGAATGCATCTGTAGAAGAAGGTTAGCACTCAGCTGCATCTCATCCCCCAGGCTTCCTTCTTTCCTGACTTCCTTCTTTCCAAGGCTTCCTTCTTTTGATTTGAGGGGGAAAGCGGGGTGCGATGGGAGGAAGAGTGCTACTTTTACTGTTCAGTCACTAAGTCATGTCCAATTCTTCATGATCCCATGGACCACAGCATGCCAGGCCTTCCTTCCTCTACTACCTCCCGGAGCCTGCCCAAATCCATGAGGAGTGCTACAAACAGAAATAATACAAGCAGATACTGTAGAAGAAATACTACAATCATCAAATGCACACTTACGAGTATGAATCACAGTCAGATTTTTTTGCAAAGAATTTACAACATGGATATTTAGAATTTGTCTCTTGTACCAATAAGCATTGTACGTTAGGAGGAAAGCAACGCACTTAAATTTTAAAAATGATTTTCAGATTTAAGGTTTGTGCAGAAGGGATTCAGCTGCAGCCCGGGACAAAGAAGCATGCCCTGATTATTCTCACACACACGAACTTGCCTAAGGAAAAAATTCCAACACAATTTATAGCTCGCAGGAAGAATTCACTGTTTACTCGGATCCCACTAAATTGGAAAATTTGTCTGCATTTAAATGTATTCCAGGGGCAAGGATGAGGGCAGAATACACACAGGCACCCTGCGTCTGGTTGGCATTTGTCCACCTTAAAAAAAAGTTGCCTTTTCAATTAAAATTGTAATCAACCTTTTATGCCCAACATATCGAACTCTGTCACAGCGATCAGTAAGAAGTACCCATTCTGTCCTCCAAGGCCATTCTCCAAACCACTTTGGAGAAGCCGACAGTAGACCTGCCTTGCACCAGGTTTCTTCCCTTCGGCCTGTTGATGTTTAATGAACAGGACTGACGACGTTATCAGCCGTGGCAGCAAAATGGGAGCAGAAACGCCTCCAATGGCTAAGCAGCTCACCCCTCTCCTTCCCCTTTCCATAAGGAAGAGAACAGGATTGGGTCACGGCCAGGTTTTCAGGGAGTCCTCACCTATAAATCCTCCACGAGAAAAAAAACGCAGCTCCCTCTCAAAGCTGTTCAGACAACAGGGCTACTAATTGTGGAGCAGAGGGCTCAGTGAGTAAATTACAGATTTCATTAGATGCCCTTGCACAAGGCCGTTAATTGGAAATAAATGCTATTACAGGCTTCTCTGTCTCCAAGCTTTGGGAAATTCCCCCGCAGCAGCCTTTTAAAAAGGTGGGTTGCCTGCAGAGAGCAAGGACTACCTCCTACTAGATTTAGGTTTTGTTTTTTTTTGGCTAAAACAGGAAAGCTGAGGAGAGCAGGCAAGCAATGGCCAAGATCACATGATGCAGCAGATCTGAATATCCTTAACGCTTGTTGACTTAGCTCATTTTTGGGCATCAGCGGTGAATCAATCAAGAGGCTTGAATCAGTCGGCTGGGGACTGTGTTTAGGCCATTTTTTCTCTAGCCTTTGCCATTTCCCCAGCATGATGATTGGATTACATGGAGACAAGGCAGCCTTACTCATTCCTCCCCTAATGGGGCTACAGCTACATGGGACTACTACAATTAGTCCTCGATTTATGACCACAATTGGGATCAGAGTTTCCGTTCCTAAGCGAGGCAGTAGGTAAGTGAGTCATGCCTGATTTTACGGCCATTTTTGCCATGGTGCTTAATGCAGCTGCAGTTTGTCAAGTGAATCATGCAGTCCGTAAGTGAATCCAGTTTCCCCCATTGATTTTGCTTGTCAGAACCTGGCTGGAAAGATTGCAAATCATGATCACGTGGCCCCAGGGCTCTGCAACTGTCATAAATACATGCCAGTTGCCAAGCACCCGAATTTTGACTCACCTGACTGTGGAGATGCCGCAACAGCCGTGAGTGCGAGAACCAGATGTAAGCCGCTTTTTTCAATGCCATCGTAGCTTCAACAGGTTGCTAAACAAAGGGTTGTAAGTTGAGGACTATCTGTGCTGTAAGACGATGGCCGATACAGAATGCTGAAGTGGCCCCATTTTCAGAGAGTCTTTTTAGGACTTTGTTTTGATCGGAGGTGTCCCTGGGCTTCGGGATGCGATGGGGAGAGTGAATTGACCGTGGGGAGTTAGTTTGGTAATTCCTGGTCTATTTCAGGCTAAATGTAACTTTAAATGTTAATTATCTTTAGCTGAGGAGCCTTATTCTGCGGCCTTTCTCTTCTTTGCTGAGAAGCAAGGCCACCCTTGAACAACAAAGAAGCAGGATGAGCCAGATGTGAGCAAAGGTGATGGGCAACTGGTGGCCCATCTGTAAATCACAATTTGATGAGGGTTGGTTCCAACTTTCGGGTGAGACGCAGTTTACCAATCTGTTGTTGACCATTCCTGTGGACTGTGGGCAAACAAGCAGATCAGCCGTAACAAGTGCATCATTACAGTCATAAAAGAAATCTAACAAAATGCTTCCAGAATAAGAACGGAAGAAAGACGAAATCGGTGTGGAGTCCAATCTGGAAAACAACCAGTTTTGCTTTGTGTTGATTCAGAGACTGCCCAGTCCAACTTGGCTGTACGTGGAAATCAACGAAGAGCCATCGTTTTTTTTCTCTGTTTCATGTACTGAATGAAGAAAACTGCAGGCAAGCAAATGAAAAAATGATTACATGTTATAAATACCCCCTTAAATTTTTATCACTGTAAAAAACAGAGCGGATGCAGCGATATATACATGTCGTAGCAAAACTGGAAGACGTTTGGAGTCAGAGTTGCCTTGAGTGACAGAATCAATTTTGAAATGAGTGCTTTGGGTAGCTTTTCCCGTTGCTTGAAATGTCCCGGAACAAGATGTAGTTGTTCCCCTGGGGAAGAAGATTCCTAGGGTTTTGTTTGTTGTTTCGCTTTTTAAATGTCGAAAAGCTGCCAGTTAGGAAAACATTAGAATTTAAGGATTTTTTCCCCCAATTTTGTGTTTTAACTCTCCAAATTAAGCATTATGTCTGGACTATGGACTAAGCATTGTCTAAATTCAAGCCCATTAGTTGATTTAATAAAATGTATTTCTCTGCTTAAAAATAAACTCTCACAATTAAGTTGTGTCAAGCACCTTCCTAAGTTCCCTGTTTAAATCAGTGACTGGAATCTGCTTGGCTGCTACATGACTTTGACCAGCCACAAATTCCAATCCGCTGAAGGTTTGCACCAGATTAGAGCAATGAAGTCTTTAATCTTTATTTAAGGTCCTTATATTTAAGTGCAAATGAATGAAATCAGAGCAGGGAAGGTGAGATAGATGTGGCAGTTGTATCTTTCAAGGAGCAGGAAGCATCGAAAGATTTCTCAAAGCTCGCCGTTTTGAAGGGATTAGCCATAAAAAAAAGTGGGCCAAATTGGACTGTGCATTTCTAGACAGGGTTGCTGGTCCATATGACGACGCATTTAAAACCAGAGATGATAACTTGTCCTCTACAGTTTAATAACCATGCAATATTTATAGTTACGCTCTTTGGTTCCTTCCCCCTCTGCCTGGAGAGTCACTTTGATTAACTGGTATGCAGCAAAAACCTTTTTACGGGCTTCAGACTTTTCTTCACCTTTTATGTATCCTGTTTACATATTTTAATATTAATGGAAAGAAGCAACCATAAAACACGAGTCTTGACAAAAAAAAATGGCAGTATTTTAACATTTAAATTTGGCCATAAATAAGGTAAACATAATAAACAGGGGTGGTTGGTTTCTTTTCCCTCTCTACACATATTGCAGATTGAGTTAGCAATAAACATGAAGCTTTATATTATCATGACTAAACTGCAGGGTTTAATAATCAGATTTTAATTTGGGATCGGTGCTCCTAAAGTTGTCTACATTGTCAACACCTTATGCCCCCTTGGAGCCAGTTTGGGAGCTTCCAGTTTTGAACTAATCTGTGCAAGTCCTTGTCTCATATCCAGCTACTGTCCGTAATCCTCTTCCCTCCCCCCTGATTTTTCCTACAACTTCTCCCATTTTTTCTCTTACCAAGTGAAAAAAGAAGAAAACAATCCACCAAGGCAGAAGAAGATACTTGCTATGCAAAATATCTTGAGGGCAGTGTTAATTGCTTTGCTGTTGGAAGCTCTTTTCTATGCATGACCACAGTTCATGGTACATTGGGATCTCTGCTTTGCCCAAACCTAGTTAATAGGTAGTTTCTCTCTAATCATTGGCTATGCTATCTGAAGACAAAAGGGCTGGTAGTCCAACATCATCAGGCATAGTTTATTCCCAAATCTTGCAGCAACACTGACATCCTAAATAAGTTGGTGTAATTATGAAAGAGAGGCTCAGTTATGGTATGAGAGTCCTACACATCTTTGTAGAATGATCTCAAAATGTTTTGTTACCTTTGCTTGTTTATTCATGGTTTCGGTAAAATGCTTCTCTGCTGCCCTCCTAATACACATGCCTCACTCAGGGTACCCATAACGTAGGGCCCATTCCACAAGGAATCTGCTCTGATCTGGAATTGGCATCACATCTCCGTGTCTTCTCAACAGCATTGTGTTTCTGGATATCTCTGTAAGATGATGCATTGCAGAGGTGATGCAGTGCAGTGATAATTTTTTTCTGGAGAGTTCCAGAGAATAGGCAGTTCCCTTTACAATAAAAGAAAATATGTGTAGCTCAGGGTTGAATGTGGAGTCCTTGGTGCTCTGATCGTGGTTATTTGCTTGCAGACATTTCAGTACCAACTAGGTAACATCATCAGTACGACCAAGTGTGGGGTTTGCTCCCTATTTATATACAGTAGCTTGCCCTGATGGCGGTGTGGCTCTCTTCTTGGTAGCTCCTTGAATCAGGGTATTGTTTCTGCTTGATTATTTGTCTGGAATTAATCCCTGCATATTTGGGTGTTGATTGCAAGCGAGGATGTGTTCTTATCTTTTTGTTTCCATCTTAGTTTTTTATTGTTTCTTTTGAATGGTGTATCAATGTGGTCTGTCTCTATGTCTGTGTTGATAGCCGATTCATCTGAATGCCAAGTTTTCAGGAATTCCCTAGTGTTTTTGAAATTAGATTGGTTTAGGCTGCTCACAATTTCCCAGTTGAAACTATGGTTGAGGCTGTCCATGTGTTGTGAGATTAAAGGGTTTTCATTGTATCTTCTGACCGCTGGTTGGCATTCATGGATGTGCTCTACTAGTTTTCTCCTGTCTGTCCTACACAGTATCTGTTACAGTCCTTATAGTGTATGTTGTAGATGACTCCTATTTTTTCTTTTGGTTTACATAAAATGTTTTGGAGGACTTTAGTTAGTTTGTGAGCTAAGCTGATGCTATGTGATTGTAATAGTCTTTTGGCTGTTTCTGAGGAGTTTTTGAGATATGGCAATGTTATCCTTTCATAGCTTGTGTTGCTTTTGCTGTAGAGGATTGGGTAGTCAGACATGGATATCCATTGTTTTGGAAGATGTTGTACAGGTAATTTGTTTCCTTTTTCTCATGTTCAAAGTGGATGCAGTGTGTTTGTCTGAATAATGTTCTTACATAGCTCCTCTTGTGGAAGGTTGGGTTGTTACTTTGGTAATTGAGCACTTGGTTGGTATAGTATTTCTTAAAAGATTTGCGTTTCAAATTTGCTGTTTTTCCTCTGCTGATGAAGCTAGCCAGGAAGGGTAATGTATTGTTTTCTTTTCCCCTTGTGAATTTTATTATGTGAATTTGAAGATGTTGTTCGTTGTTTCATGTGTCTTCTCTAATTTATGATGATGATGGTGTCATCTACATACCGGACCCATACTTTAAGTTGTATAGGGGAGAGTGCTTTTGTTTCTAGATACTGCATTACAATTTCTGCTGAGTCCTGAGAGTGGAATTCCAGGAATGTTCCTCTGATTTGTTTTCACCATTCTCCCTCAAAATGAAAATAGATAGTAGCGGGGAAGATGATGAGGTCCATGATTCTGGATATTTTGATCTTGGTGTATTCAGCTAGGTTGGGTGTGTTGTATAGTATTGCTGCCATGGATATTTTTGCCTGTTCTGGATCTATGGAAAAAAAGAATGGTGTGACATTGAATGAAACCATAATTTCATCTTGTTCTATTTTTAAATTTTTGATTTTCTGAAGACACCGTAGTGGGGATTTGACAGAATGGTTGCTCCACTCTATGAGTTCTCCAAGCACTTTTTCTTCAGCTATGTTTTCCATTAGCGCTAACCTCCCACCTCATCCTACTTCCCAGCTCCTGGGATTATCCCTTTCCTACTGAAGTCAAGAGCTTGCCACCGCTTTTCCTTTTTTTGGGACACAGTCCACCATTGGTATTCTGGCTAATTTTTTTCATCCACTCTCCTCTTTATACAGTCCAGCCAGCCAGCCTCAAAGAATATTAGTGAGGACCTGTGACAACATGAAACTACTTCATAGGCTAAGGGAGTTAACTCTGGTTGTTTGGAAATACCCAGAAACTTTCTTTATGTGGCCATTGTCATTTATACTACCCAGTTTCACAGCTGAATAGTTT
>JANHZU010002717.1:101149-118001 GCA_032468055.1 Acrochordus granulatus | reverse complement strand
GAAGAGATGGACAGGAGGGGGAGGGCTGTCTGTGTGTGTGTGTGTGTGTGTGAGTGAGTGAGTGACAGGGAAAAGGGAAGTTCAATCTTCTTTCACTTTTTAAAGATTCCCGGCTGGTGTGAGAGAGACGAGAGGGTGGAGAGGAGAGGAAGGGGAGGAGGATTGCCTGGAAGGAGAATCTGGAATCTGAATCTCACGAGTTTTCTCTTGAATGACTTTTACTTAATTTACGCTTTTTACACAGCAAGAGAGAAGAACCATCAGCTCCGTTGTGAGATTTCCCGCGCAACCTCATCATGCAAGTTGCCGTCTTGCAAGTTGCCGCTCGTCAAAAATTTTTGCTCGTCTTGTGAAAATCTCATGCACTGAGTGCTTGCAATCCGAAGTTCCAGTTTGAGCACTCCGTCTCTAAAAGGTTCACCATCACTGTTCTAGAATAATAAAACTCCTGCCTTGAAACTTGCTATCAAATTTTCATTTAGGACTCAAAATTGTTCACTTGGCAGGAGCCTCACAGTTCTAATTATGTGACTTGTTTTAAGTATGGATCATGGATATGGTTACAGTCAACCTATCTGGCTATGTCATTTTTCTGACAGCTGAATAGTCTGATACAAAACCAGCTGGAAGAAAAATGTACTACCTGGTTTCTATCAACCACTTCAGCAGAACGGTACTGTACATATACTAATAAGACAATGTGCTGTCCAAAACACTATTGCTGAGCAATTCTTGTGCTGTCACATACAAAACTTCTGATGTTTCTGATGTTGCAATCAGTCTTTTAATATGCATGCATTTTCTGCCATCTTGTGGCTATGTAGTGCAAATTTTAGGGACCACTTTTCCTCAATTTCAACCAAACTAAGCCAGCTGATGAAGTTATTACAGAATGCCTTTTTACATAAAGGAATATTGTTTAAGGTTTTAAACTTGTATCACACTATTCATTTCTAACTGCTGACAGAAATTTATTCCAAGTATTTATTTCAGGAAAAATGTTGCTTTTTTTTCAAAAAATAATGTTATCCCCCATATACATTTACATCAAAAGAGCTTTTTAAATGATACGTATTTATTTACTTTAAGAAACATCAAGAAACATTTCAGAGTCACTTATGGAAATGCCAATGAAACTAAAATGCCTTAAGTTAGATTGATTTTTTTTCCTTTCATGCTATGATTTTACAATAGCTACAGAATTGTCCTATTAGGATATCTTCTGGAGTTTTATAACTCTTGCTGAACAAACTAACTATAGGCATATAGTAGATAACGGGCAGGAAGAGAAATCAGACCTACAAAAGATGTATTTTAGCAAGGACCTCAGATAACTCAAAATGATTATTACCTGAGAAGTAACATATATTTTCAAGGGATATTGTTGGAATATATATCCTTCAACTTTCCAAGCACCCATAATAAACACTAGGATTTATTTTGAAATAAATAAGTTCATTGTGCACATATACAATCATATAAAATCATTAAAGGCAGAGCGTACAGAATACTCAAATAATCTATTTAATTATCAAATTTAAATGCTGCCCAACTACCAATAACACTGGGCAGCTTGTTAAAATATATATGAGGAATATCTGAATTCCATTATTTGAATCTAGTAGACAGGGAAATTTTACTTCTTTATTTTATATCTGCTTAAAGCTCTACTTAAAAGCACTAAACATATTGGGAATACCATAAAAATAAAAATACTGCAGAAATTTATTAGTTGGTAGGGTTGCATTGTACGAGATCAAGATTTTAAAAAGTAGTTATTTTAACTAAATCACAGCAAATACTACCAAACTTTTATTATTTTATCATATTTTAGTAAATAAGTTATAGCAATAGCCATAATTATGGTTTTATTTAAGGCAATTTCATTTTACATTTTGTCATGCTTTAGTTACAGTATATTTAATCACATATTCAACAGAACTCACTGAAGTTTTGTCTAGAATGTTGCAAACTTTCAGTTCTCTGATTTTGCAACATCCACAAGTTGTTCATTTTTCATACTGCAGCAAGATTTCATAAATTTTCACTAACATTTCTTCAGTTCATTCAAAGTTTGATAGTTTTAGCTGAATTTTGCTGAAATTTCACACGTATTTCCAGCTGAATTTTTAGTGCAATGCAAAATGAAGGCTATGAAGGCTATGAAGGCTATTATATTTAAGAATATAATTAATTCTTGGCAATTACTTACTGACTGACTGGTTCAAATGTTGTCTTTTCTTCACCTCCATTGGTCTCATCACTGTCAGAATCCACTCCATTCTCACCTTGAAATTAAATGTGAACATGAGATACTGTGTTTTGATAGCATTTTTTGCCTAATGTTTGTTGTTCAGTCGCAGTCATATCCGACTCTTCGCAACCCCATGGACTGAAGCACGCCAGGCCTCCCCTCCACTGCCTCCTGGAGTCCTCCCAAACACATGCCTATTGCACTTACTATTTTATCTAACCATCTTATCCTCTGCCATCCCCTTCTCCTTTTGCCCTCAATCTTTGCCAGCATCACAGTCTTCTCCAATGAGTCCTCTCTTCACATTAGGTGGCCAAAGTATTTGAGCTTCAGCTTCAGTATTGGACCTTCCCATGAACAGTCAGGGTTTATTTCCTGTAGGATTGACTGGTTTGATCTCTTTGCAGTCCAAGGAATTCTCAAAAGTCTTCTCCAGCACTACAAAGGTATCAATTCTTCGGTGCTCAGCCTTCCTCCTTATGGTCCAACTCTCACAGCCATACATTACTACTGAGAAAACCATAGCCTTTACTATACAGATCTCTGTCATTCACCAGTAAATATCAGTTCTAAGGAAGAGGTAATCCACCCATTTCAGAAAGGGGCTTGAAATAATTGCAAATTTTAATCAGTGAAGGAAATATCTGCATTGTACAGACAGTTGGCAATAAGAACTACTAAAGTTCCAAGTAAACTAAATACTTTAGATTTGTATCTAAAGTATACTATTGCCTATATGAGAAGAGTAGCATGCTGTTTTACAGTTGAGCACTGCCTGGCTAGCAGTTGCTCTACCTTTATACCCAAGGAAAAAAATTTCATATTTTTCATGCACAAGAACTCTCCCATCTTCCACATGAACAAATGCTACAGAGCATAGGATTGAGCTATGTGCAGAACATTTATTTAATGTTTATTCTATCTGTCCCAACATGTAATGGAATGTGTGGATAATTTTGAGGAAAGGAGAGAGAAAATGCTGTCAAGGAAACAAACAAGCAAGAGAGGCAGAAGCCCCAAAATCATTTAACAATCAAATAAAGAAACTAGGAAGGACTCGCCTTAATGGCCTAGCAATTAAAAGTGGCAGGTAGAAAGTTTGTACTTTCAGACTTGCAAGATTCTTTTAATGTAGCCTTACAATAAAGTAGATTTTGCTCATCTAGTTGTGTTTCCTATATGTTTCCTATACCTGGGAAGGCTAACACAACAAATCTAACAGTTGGCATACTCCAAGTCCCTTCTAACAAGCTGTGCTATTTGATGGATCCAAAAGCATGCTTTCCTTGTCATTATGCCTGCTTATCCCACCCACCCCCAATAATTGGATGAAACAGTTGTTTCCCAAAAGTTGGACAGTCCTTATCTTGTTGGCCTCTGAGAAAGGACTGCAGACCTGACCATTCCCATTGAGTATTGAGCCAAGGTATTGAATCAGATTGACTCTGAGATATGCTTTGAGATACATTTTATGGAGCTGAGTGATTGTTCTTAATTGTTTTTAAGATTTGATATTTCACATGGCTTTAGACTTGCTGTAAACTGTCCAAGTATTTTGAATTGGGCAACCATATACAGCAGATTGCTTAAAAAAAATTTAAAAACAATCTTCACTAAGATGCACATAAAAACACATATAAATCATCTTCCAATTTTTAATTTGCAAAGTAAGAGAAAAGTATTATAACAAAAACACTTGTGAGCAACTCTTCTGACTATTGATAACATTAATCTTTTATCTACCTATATTTAGAGGGATTCCTGCTATATTTTCCTTCATTTGCCCAAGTGTCTTATTCTATAATAGATAGGATAACGTCTTATCCTAATAGACAACTGATGTATATGTCTGCTGCATATACAAATTTTTTTCTTACTGTTCACTTTTGTTATTGTTCAGTTGTGTAGTCATGTCCAACTCTTCGCAACCCAGACACCACAGCACACCAGCCCTCCCTGTCCTGCACTGCCTCCCAGAGTCTGTCCAAACGCATGCCCATCACATCAACAATGCTATCGAATCATCTCATCCTCTGACGTCACCTCCTCCTTTTTCCTTCAAACTTTCCCAGCATCAGTTTTTTCCAATGAGTCCTCTCTTCACATTAGGTGGCCAAAGTACTTGAGCCTCAGCTTCAGTATCTGTCCTTCCAGTGAACAATCAGGGTTGATTTCCTGTAGGATTGACAGGTTTGATCTCTTTGCAATCCAAGAGATTCAAACTCAAAACTCAAGAGTCTTTTCCAGCAACATAATTCAAAGGTATTAATTCTTCAACACCCAGCCTTCCTTATGGTCCAACTCTCATAACCATACATTACTACTGGGAAAACTATAGCCCTGACTATAGTTCACTGGGGACCCACAATTATAAAAAAGACACCATTGCTTTAGGAATATAAAGATGAATCATATACCAAAAGCATAGTATAATTAATGTACATACTTCTTTAAATGCCCATATCCATACATTTGGGATCACTAGCTTGGGCTGAGCTACTCAATATCCAAACAATGTCTGAGTAATCACATTTGCCTTTACTGGGTGGAGCTGCCCTTGATTCCAAATAAGGGCACTGACAATTCTCTACTCATAACTGCAAATATAGAGTAAAATATATGCTTTTTCATAAAGACAGATTCAATGGATGTTTAATGTTTATATTCCAGTCCTATTCTGCTTTCCCTGCAGTAACTAAGCTTCTCTATCAACGCCTGCCATCACTTCACCTCTATTCAGACTTTGGCTTTATTTTATCCAAATCATGTAATATCTTCCTCAAATCCCAGCACTGGTTTCTCATTCTGTCCTGCAGACAGTACAATTTCCTTGTCTTTATCTATGGGTCTGGCAGAAGATTAGATTGGTTTTATATACTTCAGTTCACTTGAGGAGTGAACTGAAAGCCTATTTTCATAGATTGTAGACTTGACAATGTTGATTAACAGTTGGAAAATATAAAAATGAGGATTGTTCTTCTTTTTCTAAGACATAGGAATAGGAGAAAGATGTAACTCAGGGCTTTTTGCATACTTTATTTGAAAAAAAGTCTTAGGTTTCAATCCCTGATATTAATAGTTCCCAAGCACTGAATCTGAAACTGTAGAGACAGTTATTGCTTATCAATAAAGGCAACTCTTCCCTAATCAAGGTGCCCTTAAGATGTATGAACTTCATCTCCCAAAATCCTCAACAATGGCTATGCTGTCTGAATGATTCTGAGGACTAAACTCCATAAATATGGAGGGCATTTGTGATGGAAATCAACAACACTAAGATAAATACATAAGCAGACTAACTTCATCCAAGGCAATGTCCTATAGTCCTATCTTTAAAATTACTTCTAATTTAAAAAAAAGATTTACTTATTTGATAGTTCATTCACTCTACTTTTGTCCAATAATTTTTGGTTCTACTACTGTATCACCAAATCAACAGACTCATGGCACTTTCCAAAATAGTCAACAAAAATCATACATAAAAGTTAAAATAAATAAAAAATAAATTATTAACAAAAATACAAAACCATAATACAAATGAAAAATGAATAAAATAAAACCATAATAACACCAATACTAAAATAAACAACATACACAATGAATATATTTAAATAATGTCAAGGGAAACTAAAGATGTCAAAAACAAACGATTTACCAAACACTATTCAGAAGAGTTCCATCTTATTTAGCTTCCAAAATGTTACAAACAAGGAGCAGGCCTCAGAAAGACTATTCTAAAAGGCTGTGACAGTGACAAAAAAATGCCTCTTGGAATCCATTTCCCTAATGTCATTTATATCCCTGTCATGTGACAGGTGCTCCTTCTCCCCAAAGTACTGAGCTTATACAGAGACTGATTGAGCTTTGGAAGGCAGATAAGATTTGCTAGGTTTTTCATATAGCCAAACAAGAACAAAAATGAAGCAGAAACCAAGTCTATCAGTTCAGAGTCAGAAAGCAGCAAAATAATTCAGCACAAAAGTGCTCAAGAAAAGAATAGGATCAGTATACTAACCAAATAGTAAATCCTGGAAAACAAGGCAAAGGTTCTGGCAACTGAGTCAAGTAAAGATGTTATTTCAAACACTGGGTTATTTCCAACTCAAATATTTTTCCTGAATTAGATGGTACCTATTAGCTCATATCACATTGCCAGTTAGTTAGGAACGACTCTTAAATTGACTCTTATTCCAAAGAAACCTTCTCTGCTCCTTTACACGACTGTGCCTTTCAGCCTCTCTCTTGCCATTGCTCACATGGATTTGGAAAGCGCTTGGAAAAGCCCTAACTAGGATCAAAAGATGAACATAACCAGCAAACAGCAAGACCCAGTTCTTTCCCATTTTTCCTGATGTGCTCTAGTTCCCAAAACCATCAGTCTCCAATTCTCTTCTGGTTCCTATTTTTTTTTTCTGCAGGAAAGAAACCTTATATGATCCCATCTATTTCTTGACAGAAATGAAATATTTCTTTTTTCAGATATGAAAATGTATCTAGATACCAAATATGATCTGGAAATAAATCCTCTTGAACACAGTGAAACTTAGTAAACATATATATATGATATTTAGCTGTTTATTACAAAAATATTTCTAGTTAACTTTATGAACTGATACAGAGCTGTGTCATTGTCTAGTCTTATATGGTTTACTTTCGAATTTTAGAATAAGTAATCCAAATTTTAGTACAGCATCTAGTACTTACCTTCAAGAATTTTTAATAACTTCTTCTCAGACATAAGTTCCAATTGTTCAAGACAAAGCCTTTTAATTTCTTCTACAGAACAGTTCTAAGGAAACAAAATAAAAAACATTTCTATACAATGATTAAAATAAGAGATACTTTAGATAAGCCAAATTTAAATATGCTTAAAACAAACTTAAAATCTTGTAATTACTAATTACATCTAAACTTATGAAAATAATGAACAGAAAGCTGATCTTAAATAACAACATTAAGATGAAATAATGTCATAAAATAATGTAAAACTAATAAAACTCCAGATGTTGATGATTTGGAATCTAAATATTATGTTTTTAAATAGAATGAATAGAATTATGTCAACTATATTATAATGCAAAACAAATTAATAATCCTCACTCTTTGTAACAAATTCAATTTCTAATTATTTCTAAGTCAAATAAAGACCTCCAAAAATGATATGACTCAAAAAGATTATATGACTTGTTATGGTAGTTAAGGCACCAGCCTAGAAACCAGGAGATTGTGAGTTCTAGTCCCACTTTAGGTACAAAGCCAGCTGAGTGACCTTGGGCCAATCACTCTCTCAGACCTAGGAATAATGGCAAACTACTTTGGAAATCTTGTCAAGAAAATTAAAGGGACCTGGTCCAGGCAATCACCAGGAGTCAATACTGATCTGAAGGGCAAGAAAAAAAAAAGATAAACGTAATACACTATTAAATCAAGATAAAAATATTCATTGCACTATTGACCAAAATGTTAAGTATATCTGTAAGTAATTACATATGCTCCATTAATCTGTTTTTTTTATAAAATACATACACTGGATTCAATCAGAAGAGTGTTAAATATTGTGAACTATGTTCAGTGTATCAGAATTCCATTTGTTCTGCTGTCTTTAGATGATTTTGAAGAACTTTCTAAAATAGCAATTTTAGAAGATTCTATAATCAATCATTTATATTAATTGGCATTAGTAATTAGCATTACTGGATTAAACATAAACACATTTTTAAATAAGAATCCAACAGAAAACAGAATGATCCAGACTACAGTAGAGATTACAGACAAAATAGTTATGTGGAGAAATTGGTAATTTATGTATTAGTGGTAAATAAAAGAGAGAACATGTTGGGATCCATACAGATCAACATGTATGAGAAAATACATGCTGAGAGGTATCTTATATATCAACTATGGATCAAAGAGAAAAAAAGTTTTGGGGTAAGTGCTTGTGAATAAGAAAAATAAACAATGGATTAACATTGTTTCGTAGTGTTTTTCAGCACTAGTAATTTGTCTTTGTCTGACATAGATTTGGAATTTGCCATTACCACAACCATTTTATTAATGGATGTCACAAGGCTATTTTGGATTGTATCTCAAAATTCCAGATGCATTTACTGGTCTTAAAAGCATCTCCAATGTGAGAGGCTTAGCTATTTTTTATTGGAAGAACAAATAATGAGTCAAAAAAATCTAACAAAGTCTAGCAGTTTCATTCACTGAAACTATGCCAATAGACTCAACCCTTTTCCTAATAGACTCTATGTCTGATATAAACCTATCACTCCTGTAGTTTTCTAAGCAGGCATTCCTGCTGAAAAGTTTTACAATTGTTGATCTGTCCTCATACTTTTGAGCTTTACTTATGACAGTGTTTGAGAACTAAAGATTTTGCAAAGTGGCCTATGGTATCTATACCGGAAGACACTGTTAATAGTTATGGAATTCACTTTCAGGAAGAATGCAAAGTCAAAAATATTTAAAAGAAACTGCTGTATTTTCATTCTAAATTTTATAAAAAATATTTTGTCTCAAGAAAAACTGAGACAGGTTTACTATACAGTATATCAGAACCACACAACTGCTTTTTCATATACTGAAATATTCTGCAATATTCTTAAAAAGCACTGAATAGTACACCTTAATATTGTTTCTATTTTATTTTCAAATCCTGCTTGCTTCTGATTTCTGCTTGGTTATTTCCAAGCAAATATGCCACAAATCCTTTGGGAATAGAATGCTTTTTAATTATAAATGGCTTATTTATAAACTGCCAGGTTCCACGTTCATTTCTGATTGGTGTTATGTCCAATTAAGAAAAAATTTAATATCCCCTTGGAAAAGCTATAATTATATATTACATTATACCATATGCTACAGTAATTAGTATTATTTATATTTCCAGTATGATCTATTCCAAAGACTGTACATCAGCATTTGTATCACATTTATAATGAATTTATTACTATATATATGTAGTATACAAATATATAAACACTAGGTGACTTTACAGCAATTCTAATAGCTGAACTACTTAATCCAGCTGAACTACTATTGAACCATCTTACAAGTATATAACATGCACACCAAATAATGGTACAAAGTTTAATTGGCAGGTTAATCAATTACAGCTTACTTGATAAATCAGTGAGAACTTATTTAATCAGTAAAAATCACGCTATAATTGGTAGGGTTGTAAGACAGAGATACAGATGTCTATTTCTGAAGATATTCAGATGTTAGTGTGGTACTGCAATAAGGAATAGGTAACAAACAGAAAACAGTAATTTTCCTTTCAAAAATATATATTAGGTAAAACCTTTTCTTAAATATGCACAGCTGGGGAACAATTTGGGAGAAAATAAACTGAAGCCACATCCCACTTCAACTGAGAAAAGGAGTGCCATCCACAGGCAGAGAATGCAAAAAGTTATTTTTGAATATGCCTTCCTGTTTGAAAGTTGCAAGAAATTAAGGGGAATGTCCCAAAGTGGGAGTGGAGAGATGAAATAAAACATTAACACTGATTTGAAGCAAACTGGCAAACCCTACATTCTAAACACTTTAATTCTGGCTTAGTAAATCATCTTATTTTACCCAAATTATAATATCTCAAAAAGATTCCTACACTGAAATGCTGACAAAAGATATATATTTAAACAGTAATAAAATAGCTATCATTACATAACATTAGGTATCAAATAAAGGTACTTGTACTGCATTGTAGTTTTCTTACTGAACATTTTGCTACCAATATTTATTATGAAATGGATATTTATTTTTCCAGACTATCCTACAAACACAATTATTATTATATTATCATATAGATAACAAACTTATAATATGCTCTAATTATGTCATGGTTATGACTGATTAGAAGAATCATGCATAGAATTTGACATGGAACTTCCTTCACCTTCTCAACACTAACCAAAATTAATACAATAATGCTATTTGCTTAACTATAGTTTACTAAATACACTAAACTATAATGCATGAGCAACAGAGCACAAAGGGTGAATATATCAGCCCAATCCACCTCACTGGGTTTATTGTGAGAAAAATAGGAGGAAGGAGTATTAGTATATTCACCATCCTAAATTGACCAAAATGAAAATGTAAAGAGCAGGATTATCAGCAGCTGCAGTAGCAACAGCCAAATGAAACATGGCACATTACCATTTAGGAATATTACCTAAGCTTTATACAGGCCATTTTCAAGAAGAAGTTACATTCTAAAACAATGTAATTCATATCACATTTAGGCTTGCTGCTCATAAACTAAGTTGGAAACGTGTAGGAATAAAGAGATTGTTTCTCTTGGCATACCTTCAGAATGATACTTTTCTTCTCTAAAATTAGAGAACACTTGCTATTGAAATCTTCATTTCAGATTTCTAGATGCTAGAAGGAGAACAGTCTCCCTGACCATCATTGAAGGATGAAAACCACCATATCCTACAGACCACAGACTGCCCTGCCTAGGCCACATGTCTGTGGTGTAGCTTCATTGTCAACTGATACTATTTCAATTCTACTATTTTTCTTTGTATTTCCTAAATAAAAGAAGGCAGTAATCCCATAAGTACTGTGATTTTAATGGAATATAACCAACATAATTCTTTACAGTTACAGCCAATAGGTGTAAGCATAGTACACATTTGAAAATGTATGATTTAAAATACATTTTCAACCCTAAAAAGGTACATAACTAAAAAGAACACAGTGCCATCATTGTGATATTAAAATATATAGTAAGTCTTAAAATACATTTAATATCAAACTTTATTTAAACTTTTTATTCAGTTGTACATATATATTTTATATGTATTCTGTATATAGTTACCCTTTAATTAAATTTTAATGTTACAACACAAATATACATATAAAAAACTTCTTCTAAAACAATTTTAAAAGCTTTTCTAAGCTCATGAGGCTGTTTCAGATGTTATTCCTGGCATGGGTATGCACAGTCATTACACTTCACGGATAAAACCCTGTTTGCTTTATTTGAAAAAAAAAATCATGTGTTTTGTTGTATTCTGAAGCACCTCCTTTACAAAATTTGCGCAGTTCTCACAGATATACTTTAATACCTTTAAAGCATCAGGCAACATCTTCTGCAATTTCTTCTCTCCTATGATATAAAAGCACTGCTGGAGCATTTCTTTCTTGTCAGTAATATAGAAACTGACAGGCTTTAATTGCACAGTCAGATCTAGTCCACCTTCTTCTATGTCACTGGGCTCTTCTACCATATCTTTCTTTTCTGGAACCTGAGGAATACATTTGGTTTCCTAAATGTGACACACAAAAAAACCCCCAATAAATACTTGATTGTGTAATATTCTTAGCAAATAAACTGACAAAGAATGGACAGTTCAGTCTCATAGAGCTCAATATAGTTTACTTAAAAGTCAATCCGTGCAGGATTTCAGTTTGAATCAAAGAAATTTCTAAAATAGCTTCCTACTGTTATACAGTCTAAAAATCATAGCACTTTCTAACTTATGACACATCCAATGACAATATTTTAATATGCTTCATTAAGCTACTCAATTCTGCAAGTCAACATTATTTGAAAGATCAAAAGACCAACAAAGGAGTTTACAAATGAATGTTGGAAAGGAAGACTAGTAGAATAAGGTTAGCATTTGATAAGCCTAATAGGCAGAATAAAAAAGTTGTAAGAAAAACAATATTTTTATATAATTTTACTTCTTGAATTTATTTTAAGGGACAACTTACACATATTAAAAAATAAATGAAGGGTAAAGTTGGATCATTTAAGAGGGATAAAATACTTTTGAATGTCTAACAGATTGGAGGGAGAATCATAAAAATTGAAAGATATGTCTCAAAAATATCACAAAAGTCTTGAAAGAAGAAGAAAAATTGTGAAAGATATTGTAAAAAGAGGAACTGGGGAAAATTAAGGACCTTCACACAATCAGATAAAGTGAAGGATTTTCTGCAGAAAAATACTTGGTAGAGAAAGATAATGGAAAACCAGAGATGATTATAATACTGAAAGATGACCAGGATAAAAAGATTAAAAGATCAACTACTAAAGATCAGAAAGAAAAGTCACAAAACTTCTTAAAAGGAAAAGGACTGTGATTTGGCAAAATATTGAACATGCAGGACAAAGCAACCAATCCGCTAAAGTAAAAGACAAGAATATTGAAATATAGTGAGTTTGAACACATTGACAATAGCACATCCAAGCAAAAATAGCAAAAGGGCAGTAGAAAATGTAAGACATAACACTGAAAGTTCTCAGGTAAAGAAATAGAAAAGGGTTTCTTCAACGTATCAGTCCTGAGATCCATAGGATATGAAGTCAGCTGTAGCATTGTGTTTTATAATTTTGAAAGGCTATGATCGTTAAAATATGATTTTTCATTGACCATGGAATACAATTCTTAAGGATGTAATATTCCATAGTGCATTCTGAATTTTGCAATTATATTAAAAAGTCACACTGTTAATATACTTCATAAAAAGTTCATTTTTGAAATTATGTGAAATTACTCAGAGGTCATATCATATTCTGTGACACTCTTTCCAAGTAAGAAGGCCAAAAGCAAAACTCACAGACACATGGAAAAGGCTCCCAGGCCTTAAGACTACATATGAACACACATAGAATTGGAATTTGTTCCCATTCAATATGCATTAATGTTATTTCTGTAAATTTGCCATTACGTGTATGCTTACTAGTGAATAAAGTACACTAATTCAGTCTTAAGATAGAATGTGAGAGGTGTGAAGTATCCATAAAAAGAGATTGCTTGATATTTATAGTATTTCTGGTTGAGGATAAGGATTCATAGCCTAACTATCTCAACAGATCCTTCTCCCCATATTTCTGGAAATTATACTACATTTTAATGAACATACTATACAGCAAATAAAATGGATGAAAATACGTTGAAAATCATAGCAGCAGCTCCCTCTGGTTTAATTATAACCATATACAGGAAAAATCATTCTTAAAAAATATTTTTTAATAAGGACAGATAAGTGGTTAGTTACAAGTGTGACCACCACTCAAACAAAAAAAGTAAAGTGAGATCCTGTATCCAATCACTACTGAAATACAGTAGAGTATTCTGCAGAGACAGCTGTCTACTTGTTTTGCAGGGTGCTTCTGCCAGCTATTAACTTCCATCTTTGCATCTTAATCTCAAATTAAACTTTACAGATGAAAATATAATAATGCAGATCTTATCAATTACATAAGACAACTACTACCCCGCTGCACAGGGAGACTGCTTTTACAATTGTTATAATTTTTTTCCCTTTCGTTCATTCCTTGCTCAAGTCAAAACACCAGAAGCCATAATTCAGAGTTCAAAGCACACAAGGCAAAGCACACAAAGCATTGGCACTGAATGTGGTCAGCTCTTTGCAAGGGGTGCAAAGCCATCAGGTGTCAGCAGCTAGTTCGTTTATATCTAGTTACAAAACTTTCAAGTTTTCTTCTCCTCATAAGGAATAGCCTAATTTCTCACGTTCTAATTGCCATGCTTTCTGTTGCTATGATTCCTAAGATTTGTCCATGCATTCGTTTCGAATCTATACATTTTTGATCCTCTTGCTTCTGTGTAATAAAAAACCCCACTAACTTCCCTTCCAAAATGACCGTAGTTTAGCTTCTTCGGAAGCACTTTCTAACGCTATTTCGTCTTAAGTTCCAGAAAGCGAAATAGCCTGCACGTTGTGAATTGTAACTGAGGTTTTTCCCTGAGCACATTTGCTCACGGTTAACTATCATTTACTCTATCGACCAATCTTCTGGGTTCGCCCAACGTGTCCAATTAGGAAAGCCGTTAGTCAGTCTACGGAGATGGAAAATCAGGCGACTGGTCGCACCTCTTCCGAGTAAAAAAATGCGATTAAAAGGCTTACGCTGCCTTTCAGCTCACTTCATAATCCCTTGACTTGATTCGCACGACATGTTTGTCCAACCAACTTGATTTGGTTGAACTAAGACATGGGTTTTGCTTTAGTGGCTTTACTGCTCTCCCTGCGTTTTACAACTATTATTTTATCCAACACCAGAGTTTAAAAATGAGGCGAGAGCAAACAACGGTTATTCCATTAAATCAGGGCGCGAGGGGACAAACCTGAAGCTGCACCTCCCTACCACGTGATTCCGACAACAGGATTGTGCGCCTGCGCAATTCAGCCGCTCTCCCCGAGCGCGGGTGACCGACTGTTATACCTCCATCGGGCCGCGGATCGCGTCGGTGCTCCGCCGTTTCCTTTCGCTACCGCCTCCTTCCTCTGGGCAGCACAAACGGGAGCGATGTCGCTTCTTCTCTTTAGAGAATTTCCGACCCGTCATGGCGTCCGCCTCCCCGAAACGGTGGCAGCTGCTTTCAAGCGTTTTTTAAAATAAATAAATAAACAACCTCATTAAATGGCCATCTCGCGACTGGCGAGATCACAAGAGCCGCGCGCTACGTTCAGCCGGACTTCGTGTCGCACTTTGCTGACGTCATTCTCATGGCTTGTTCAACCGCAGAGATAGAAATCTCGAGAACAGCTCGTGACATTTTGTGGATTTCTTGGTATTTTTTTAAAACTGGGCTTTACTCGGGACGAAGGAAGGGAGCGAAACAAAAAGAAAATTCTGACACACTTATTCTATTTTTCGAGCCTACCGCTTCCGCTCCTGAACCTTTGAAGTTCAGGAGCTCCTTGGATGCAATTGGCAGCGGTTTTTTTTTCATTTTTGTTCATGATCCTGCTTGTACAATTCATATTTCTGTTTCCAGGCCAGAGGTGCCCATAGAACTGTTCATGCTTCAGCAAAGATGGCTCAGACTTTTGCCACTCAACCCACATTCAGTATATCCTGAATTCCCGAGCTCATTAGTTAGCTTGCAAACAAGAGGAATAAATGGCAGCATCTTCATAACAAACAAGGGTCCTTTTGATTCCATGCAAGGCTTTCCTGAACCAACATGAAGCCACTGTCTAATAATAAATCATATTTGTCCAAGGAGAGTGTACCCTAACAATCATGGAGCTAGTTTTGGCTTCGCTGGGGCCCAAAACGTGAATCTGATCGACAAATTTTGTCGATTTTGCTTTATTGTTATTTTTGTCCTGCATCCACACGAATCTTCTATCAACTCGGAGAGTACATTTGAATCCATCCAGTAATTCATGTTTTGCCGCAATGATATACATGTATAAATGTAACAGAAAGGCTTTGTTGAGTGCTCTGAATTGCACACAAACACAAGAAGGATAAGATACGCATTTCAAATAAAATCGCAACAAAGTTTAAAAAACAGGCATCTGGACTGGATTTTTCTCAAATCGAAGACGTTTCACCTTTTATCCAAAAGGCTTTCTCAATTGGTTGAGAAAGTTGGTTGGTGTTTTCCTGCAGTGATTTTAATTTTGTTTATTTGATTATCTTTTTTTTAACTTGTAAGCTACTCAGAGTGAGACGAGTGGCTCTATAAATTGACTGGAAAAAAAGACCCCTGTTTAACACTACAGTGTCAATATATTCCTTGTGTTGCTACTAATCTTTGTCGTTGAAGCATGATTATGGACCATAATTGCTCTTGAAAATACAGGGCCAACTGTTTTAAGGACTGTGCAATGATTTGTAATTTCAAAGGAATCCTGAAAATAAATACTCAAACATTTTATAGATTCATGTTTTTGCACACTGAAAGTTTCTTAACTTTCCACATGTTTCTTCTAGTTCAAGCCACATAGATAACAATCTGTTGTTATGAATCATTGTACATAGATTCATACAATGTTTTAACATGTCTCCAAATTTCTATCTAAAAAAATACGTGAAAATCATGCAGATCAGATTCAGATACAATACTTTATTGGCCAAGCATAGTGAGACACACAATGAATTTGGCTCTGGTACAGCAGCTCTCAGTATACTTGCAAGACAACAGTAAATAAAATAACAACATAAACAAAAATATGTATTAAACAGTGTGCATACAAAGTATACAGACAGTAGAAAAGGAATATAGTAAAGAGTAGAATTAGAATCACAATCTATTGATAAGTATGTATACACATTGGAGAGAACTTCTGGGTTAAATTGAAATCTTTGCACTTTGCGTCCTGCCAAGAGGATCAACGAATTATGTCCAGGGCTAGAGGGGTCTGCAGATATCTTCTCTGCCCTTCTCTTGACCCCTTCAATATACACATCCTCCACGGAGGGCAGGCTAGCTGCAATGATTCCTTCTGTTGTTGTGACTGTTTGTTGAAGTCTGTACCTGTCCTGCATGGTTGCTACACTGAACTAGACAGTTATAGATGTACAAGGACAAAGTCAAAGTTCCTTCTGAGAACCGTATCAGCAGCTCTTGAGGCTGGTTGAACCTCTTGAGCTGATGCAGGAAATACATCCTCTGATGTGCCTTCTTGATGATGGTGCTATCCATTTCAAGACTTGGGAAATTATAGAGCCCAGAAACTTGAAGGATTGTACTACTGATATAATATTGCTGAGTATGGTAAGAGAGGGTGAAATCGGAGGTCTCTTCCTAAAGCCCACTGTCATCACCATAGTTCTGAGCATATTCAGCTTTAAGTTGTTTTGACTGT
>JANHZU010002717.1:86313-101049 GCA_032468055.1 Acrochordus granulatus | reverse complement strand
CAAAGTCAAAGTTCCCTCTGAGAACCGTATCAGCAGCTCTTGAGGCTGGTTGAACTTTTTGAGCTGATGCAGGAAGTACATCCTCTGTGTGCCTTCTTAATGATGGTGCTAATGTTAAAGGTCCTTTTCAAGTCTTGACTCCAAAAACTTGTACTGCTGATACAGTACTTTGTTGCTGAGTATGGTAAGACGGGGTGAAATAGGAGGACTCTTCCTAAAATCCACTGTCATCTCCAGTTTTGAGCATATTCAGCTCTAAGTTATTTTGACTGCCCCACAGAGCCAGCTGTTCAACTTCCTATCTGTATGCAGATTCATCCCCATCTCTAATATTAGAGTCCAATAACTGTTGCACCATCTGCAAATTTCAGAATTTTGACACAGGGGTCCCCAGAAGTGAATCATGTGTAGAGGGAAGAGTAGTGGAAAGGGCACACAGCCCCCAGGAGTGCCACTCCTGATTGTCTGAGTACTGGATGCAATTTTCCCTAGCCTCACTTCTTGCTTCCTGTCAAGAAGCTGGTTATCCACTTACAGGTACGGGCAGGCAGTGAGCTGGGTCAGTTTATAGTGAAGAATGGAGGGGATGATGGTGTTGAATGCTGAGCTGAAGTCCACAAAAAGGACCCATGCATAGATCCTTGGGGAATCAGTTGTTGCAGAATATAATGCAGTGTCATATTGACAGCATAATCTGCTGACCTGTTTGCCTGATAGGCAAACTGCAGGTCCAATAGCAGATCTGTGATGACTTTCAGATGGGCCAGCACCAGCCTTTAAATGGGATTTGTGGCTCTGATTCACTTGTTTCCCAATACTGCCCAAACTTTGGGTCCGTGACTTTGCCTGCAGTCATAATTTGTGACTTAATCATTTAATAAAGATTGTATAACAATGTGAAAGCAAAAGGATCCAGCCTAGGAGGCATACTTTTACCACCACAGTGGAGCCAAAAATGGCTACATCTGTGTTTGTTTCGGTCAGTGTGTGTAGACAAATGTATTGTGCAATGTGATGTTTTGGTAAGAATTCCAGGAAAAAAATGCATAGAATATTTAAATATTACATTTCATTGGAAAAAAATTAATAATCATTACATTAACTCTGAAAATGTTGCCATTGTTTTCATGCCCAGATCTTGACACTGAGGTGATTAATGTCCCAGGATACTCAACTGAAGGAAACACTTAAAGCAAATGTTCCTGTAACCTATGAACTTAATGGTTATGGGAGCCCATAGACCTCTGTAAACTAGGTATGCTTCCTGCCCATTTCCTGTAGATGTTTCAGTTATCAATCATTTTTTCAGGGCTAGAGGATTACACCTGTCAGATTTCCAGGCAACCGCTTTGGCCCTTCAACGAGAGCAAATCTATTCTGCTTGAAGAGCCAGTACTTCTGCCTGCAAAAGTTCTCTCTTGATCCTGGCAGCTTTCTAAAACTCTTTGCAGAGAATATTAAACTATTTTGAATGTGAAACTGGCAATAAGGTAATAGGACAACTTCTCAGAGAGCCAAAGCAGCCACTTGAACCTTAAACATAGATACAGAAAAGTAGCCATATCAGCAGTTATCTCTAAACAGGAAGGTTAATGTGTTGATCTTTTATATGATTTATGATGAGCCAGAAGCCCTGTCTTCTTCAACATCATCAGTTAACTGCATAAAGCAGAGCTGCAACTGTCTCAAGTAGTAAGATATACCATCTGATGAACCAGTGACATTTTCATTATCTTCATAATTTGAATGGCCTCAGCTATGTTATACAAACCAAATCAATTGTAGTTCAACAAATATCTTAGCATTAGGTATAAACCTAACTTAATGTATGACATTCTGAAAGTCTGGTTTATATATAGGCACCAAATCTACGAAAAGTTTACAAATATATCACATTTGCATGGTAGTATGATCTGGGAGTAGTTTAAGTACAGGAAAGCAAACACAACACAGAAATTGCTGTTTTCCTGCACTAAGCTATAATGGCTGGGTCTACATTTTATGGTGAAGTGGAATACAGTTTGTTTGATTTGGGACTAACACATTTTCTCAACCCAAACATTGTAGTTTGCAATCTACTGTGTGTGTAGATATATACTGTGTGTGCAGGATATATGAACCCTGCTAATAAGATATTCAAACTTGATTATGAAACTTAATAGGTCTGACACAACATTTATTTATAATTTCCATTTCAATAAGAAATCACCTCCTATAAAGGAAACTTCCCCAAACAAAATGAGAACATTTAAAACCAAAAATAATTATTTGCATATTTAGTATTGCAGCTGCATTTCTAAGTCCACAAGGAATGATAAGCATAGGAGCTGCATGTTTCTGATAAGGAACTAAGAAATAATACTGACATTTAGATATAAGGGGCTTAGACTTTAGAATGAGCATTTCATCAATATGAATGAGACAGCTCAATACTTTGTAGCATTATTCTTGCGAATCTGGCTGGCTGAAGATAACACTGCACTCAAACTGGGAAGGTTATCACTAAATTCAGAGAAAGATACAACTATATGTATTCTAGAGAAACATTCTATAGAAAGACAACCAAAAATGAAAAAGACCACAATACACCTGGAAACACAAAAGACACACTTCCTGGTATGCTAGATTTTTCTGTAACAGTGGTTAAAAAGATATCTACTGTACATGGAAGTAAACTTCCTGACTTATCTCCAGTTTCATAAAGAATCAGGACCACTGTTGGTAGCGTCACGCAATATAATAAGCAGGGAATAAACAGGGAACTAACATCAAAATGCTTTGCTGGAATCTCTTCCAAAATACAAACATTCGTTAACTTTTTCTGCCAACTGTCTCAGTGGATGGTGAAAAAATTTCTGCATGCTCAACAAAACTTTCCAGTCCCCTCTTCTTTGCAGCCCTGTGGATCTACCCCAGATGCAAACAGACAGATCCTAGATGGTTTTATCATAATGGAGGCACCTGATGAAGGTAAGAATCCATTCTGCAAATGATTTTGGTCGATGAAATGTAGCAGTAGATGTGTCACACATTTCAGTGAATCAAGATTTCCTTAGTAATTTTTATTAATCCTAGCCTATAGAAGATACCAGAATTACCTTCAAAATAAGTACATATGCTTAACAGCTTTGAATCAGTGCAAAAAACACATTTAAATCAGTGCAAAAAATTTATTGAGATCATTTCATGTCCAGAGTCTGTCCTAATATTTTTTTTGTAAAATACCAAAATGTGTATCTTTGATACAATCCTAGATTCCCAAGTTTTTAAGGGAGGAATTCAGAGCAAATTAAGAACAAATCTACAGCATTCATTTACTTTAGCTGGTTCTAATACAGAGAAATATTTTTTAATTTGAGAATCAACTCCTAAGGACTTGGCTAACTGTACAGCATTTGAATCGCCACTGATCACTGTCCCAAGAGCCACAAGCAGTCTAAAAATAGCTTCAAGGTCTTGCACTACCTCCATGACTGTGCTGATTACTGACAAACACTGAGCTTTGCCCTCAATGTTATTACTCTTATGTAGACAAACGGCATAGTTTAGAGCCAAAGTAGCCAGTGCAATGTGAATGTTCTTATTGCTGCTCAGCTTCAGTTCTATTGCTTGTGACATTATTGGGTCTCCCTGTGTCATCATGAGTTTTTGGCCAACTGGGTGAATAAAACAATTGCATAAAATTCGCAGAGCAAGCATCTGGTTGGCTTGCTTTCCTCCTGGGTTCAGGAATTTGATAATATGGCTGCAGAACTGAAGGCCATCCTTTTCACCACAGAAGCTTTCATTCACACTGGGATGCCTGATTGCTAATCGAAGAATATCTAGTGCTGGAAAGACAAAGTCTAAAAACAGAAATACATAAGCAGTTAATGGTCATCTTCTGAAACTTTAAAGAACTGTCAGTAAATTGGTTAGTCTATTCTTCTAATGGCTGGGCAGAAGAATTACCGCACCAAAGATAAGAAACGAAATAGTCTTCTCAGGAACACAATTCATATTCCCACTGGCAAAAATGGAAAAACTAATATTATGGATATTAAAACAAACTCATTCATAGGGACTCCATAAACTGATGACCCTGTTTGGACTCAAAAGCTAAGCAGATCAGGCCTGACTAGAAGTCTATTTAACAATCTGGATTTAATAGGGAAACCATGATTTGAAACACACATGGGTGTGCACATAGAATCTGTGTTATGCAGTGTCCATACATATTCTGAATCTGCACTACAAAGTCTTATTAGTTAGATGAGAGATATTTAGGAAACACTAAGCTATAACCTGTACCTAGGAAGTTAAAAAATATTTCATAGGAAAGCTGTGCCAAACCACTTCCATATTGTTGCCAAGAAAATTACAGAGATGTGTTCATGAAGTCAGCAGGAGTCAAGCTCAACTTGTAGAAGACTAGAATTTAATACGTAAAACAGCTGGCAAAGTAGGAATTAATTTATAGATCTTTGTACTAATGCCAAAGTTACAGCATTTGCAAGATTGACTGAATGTACAGGATATTATGAAAATCAAGATAAACCTCCCTGAAAGATGATATAGCAGTGCATCTATGTTTTCAAATATTTGAAAATTAGACAATTCTGAAAGATGGCTTAGATATGAACTAAAAAAATACAATATGGACATCATATCTGTCCCTCAGAACCTCACTGTTCCTTTCCATACTTCTTATCTTCTGAAATAAGCATCAGAAATGGGAAATCTGAAAATATCATCCTTCTACCACCTAATTCACCCCCTGCTCATTCTTGCCTACAGAAGGTGGATCATACCTTTAGTTTTCCAAATCACATGAGCTCTGCAACAACTGTTTGCAACAAAAAGCAATTGTTTACATCAAGAGTCATGTTTTATAAGATGGGCAGCTACATAAATTTGTTAAACAAATTGTTCATGAGAAGGAAGCTGCTAGGAAATAGGGAGAAATGCAAAACTGGATACATAATTAGGTGTGAAATGAGAAGAAAACAAATGATTCATTAAAATAATTCTTGTAATGAAACATACCTCCTGGTGGTCTTATGGACATGTCCACATAGTTTTCTTGGCAAAAATACAGAAATGGAATTTTTTCATTGTTGCTTTTTGTTGTTGTTTTTTTATATACCCTAATCTTAGAATTCAGATAAAGACCCCCGAACATTTTTTCTAGAGGAAACAATTATTAGCATTGTCTAAACATAAACATGCTTTTGTGTATTCTCTATTAGTTAGAATTTATTCTGAAATTCCAGCTTCTAGTTCATTCTGGTACATGGATCTCCATCTTTCTGCAGAGGTAAATTACACTGTGAATTGTGTCAATCAATTCTACAGTTGGACATGCATATTCACACAATGACAATAAAGTACCAATTTATCAGAAGGGTCCAAGCAAAACAATGTGCTATACCCTCACTTTTAGTTTCTAAGAAAGCTTATGTATCCCACTATTATTTCAGAACTATAAATTTTTAAAACATGCTTTATATATTTTTATATCACTTCATGAAAATTTGTAAGGCAATCGACACTTCTATGTAACTTGTATTCATCCTCATCTCAAGGTTAAATTCAACTCTTATCAGAAACATACCACTGTAGTTGCTCTAGATGAGGTTGTACTTCCCCTTATGAAACTAGTTTATGATTTGGGAAATGAGGAGCTCCTGGATTTGTGGTTCCTGCTGGAGCAAAGGTGGAAGCTGTGGCCAGGGAGCCTTTACCAGCTCTCACTGATATGTCAATTACATACCTACCTGGAGAGAGAAGTCTCATCAACTATAACTCATGCATTGATCATCATGAATGGAAACTGCAATGCAGTCTACAGCCCTTTACACAGAAGAACTTGGAAGGTTCAACTGGTATAGAATGCAGTGGCCAGATTCCTAATCAGGAACTTCAGTTATAGTAAAAGTCACATAATTCATTCCTCTATAAGTCAGGGAGCCAGATTATATCAGGATATGCCTTGCTAAATATGACTCTGGTCAGGTTGTCTATGGAGGGTTTATTGAAGGTTTCATCTTTGGAAAAGTTAGAAGGGTATAGACCAGAAAGCAGTTTTTTCTGGTAATTATCTGTACAATACATAATAAGCTGCCCCTGGAGGCATACTTGGCTGGCTTCTGTAACTCCAATTTTTAGGAAGTACTTATGTCAATTATTTTTCAAAGAATCTTTGGTTCAGCATGAAGATTCAGAAAGGCTATTTTATGCAATGTTGTGTGAATTTTAATTGTTCCTAACATTTATATTGCCTGTTTGGGACTGTCTATAAATATTGTAAATGAAGGATGGAAACATTGAGAGGAAGGGAAAGATTGAAAACATTATGGTTGGATGAAGATGAGGCAAAATAAAACATTTTAAAGAAAAAGCAGTGTATGAATCAGCAAATGAACACAGTAGGACCAAGAATAATTTGTAAGACTAGGAAGGTACATAACTGTTGGTGTAAACGAGCTTTAGTTAGATTTACTTTTTTTTTTCTTATGCCTTGAATCTCTTTTGTGTATCTCTTTTACTCCTTTTTATATTTTGTGTAATATTGCTTACTCCAAAAGGGAAGACTGTTAATATGTATATAGCTATATAAGAAAACTCTCGTATTTTAAATACAGAGTATACTAATTTAAGGGAAGTGTGGGATAAAAATGGCTTACTTAAAAAGATGTATTACGATACTGTCTTTAGTCCATATAATTTGTGAGATCTGTCCTCAACAATTACTGCATACCATTTGGCCAGTTAATTGCTTTCCACAAAGTTTGCAGCTGGTCTACTGTGGGTGCTTCCATTGACACGCTGCACATTATAGACAGCATCTTTTCTAAAACATCTAAATCATCTTCTGTTAACTGGTGTTCTTGAGGTACACTTCCATTTAGTTCTTTCATTTTACCTACATGTGAAATGTGAAATAATTTGAAATTAGTTTGTTCTTATCTCTACAGTGCATTTAATTCCTTTTTTACGTTCAAGTTAACTGCAACTTTAATAATTTCTACATATCACAAAACTGCTCACAAACAATAAACTTGCTGTACATTTGGAATAGTAATTTATCGATATTCAATCACCAGTTTCTAATGCAAAATAGCTTATAAACATTTTAGATGTTATGGAGCAAGCTGTAGTCCCAGGCACACTTAGCAGAGGAAACTAAACCTAGTAGTCAAATAAATATAATCAGGACTGAAGTACAAGTGAAAAATTATAAAAGTAATTGATTTATAATTGCTTTAAACTTGCATTAAATACTGATAGAAACGCATGTTTTTGGATCCCAAGTACAAGCAAGGATTTGAAGAAGATTGAACAGGACAGTCTCTACTGGGCTAAATTATGCTGGTTAAAAGTAAAATAAAAAGTGATTATTGAACTTAAGCTGTAACTTTAAATATAACAGTTTCTGAAGTTCTGAGTTCTTTAAACTATCTTCATAAAACTTTGGTATCATCACGCTTTAGTACTGTGGCCCCAAGATCCTTTCTACTGTCTCAAATCTCTATATCTATTCTTAATTTTGAAGGTTGTATGAACACTCCGGAAACTTGGAACAATTATAAGATAGATAACTCAAGAATAAGAAGCAAATTTCCACTATAAAATGTATACTCTGGAATATAACTGATATACTGGAAATACAATCTAAGATGTGATGATGCAGTAAATAGGATAACCCACCTAAAATAACATATTATGTGAGAGAAGATATCATGACTGGCTGATCCAGATATATTGGGACCCAGTTATTTCAGATGACTCAAGTGCTACATTCTACACTATTTTCTGCAATACTTAAAACTATTCATATAGCAGCTTAAAATTAACTAACTTTGATTTTTTTAAGAACAAAAATGTTTTATATTGTTTTGGTTTACATACAAGCATCCACTTGATTGCAGTTTATCTCTTGCACCCTTTGACAAATATTTCAGCAATGTGTCAGGAAGAGTTTGGTAGCACCTTTTCCAAATAATAGATTTCATCAAAAGAAGCAAACTTTCAGGAGTTGCAGTTCACTTTACCAAGTGCACATAGAAGCAATCTGGTGTAATGCTTAAGGCATCAGGCTAGAAACCAGAAGAATGTAAATTCTAGTCCTGCCTTAGGCAAGAAACCCAGCTGGGTGATTTTTGACCAATCACTCTCTTTCAGCCCAACATATATCACAGGATTATTATTGCAGGGAAAATAACAGGCAGGAGTAGTAAAAATTGCAAAATTTTTTGCAAAGTTCCTTAAAAAGACAACTGGACATTAATTACAAGATGTTACAGGAGATGTTTCGCCTTCTATCTGGAAGGCTTTTTCTATCCATGTTCCTTTTTAAGGAACTCTGCAAAAAATTTTGCAATTTTTACTACTTATCATGACCTGGATTAATGAGAATATTCATCGATAACAAGCAGGAGATTTAGGAAAATTGCCACCTTGAGTTATATATAAAAAGGTAAGGTAAAAATATCACTCTATGCATTTGATGAAGTAAGTGCAACTCACAAAAGCTTTGCCTTTTTCATAAAACTGATAGTCAGAAAGGATGACACCAGACTCCTTTGGATTTTTTTTTTTTGGTCACCACGGAATAACACTTTCCTCCTATAATTTTTTCAAATATGTGGAAGGGAGAAAGCAGGCAGTACTTTTAACACTCCATCTTGATGACAAAAGTTACTAAGGGAAGATTATGCCTGATGGTTTATCAGAGAGGCAAAGAAGCAACAAAAAATTTAACCTTCAACTTCATATTGAAATTTTTTTTTCAATAGGAAGAAGCAGAACACAGTTGGGTACTATAGTATACTACTGTATAATGAATGTTGTAAGCTGCCTAGAATCTGTGGAAATACGCGGCACACAAATACAAAGATACATAAATAAAACAAACCAGCAACACTTGAAAAAATTGACCTGCAATACTTATACTTGATGAGAAGCAACTAGTAGCTTCATTCTATAAAAAATATACATTCTTTCTATATTTACTCAGAAGTATAATTAGGGTAAAAAAATTTCTAAGTAATAAGGGATTAAATTATATTTTTTTCAGGACTAATATGCAAGAAAAATTGCTTTTTGCACAAATCACTGAAGAAGTCATTACAAAGACACTCACCCAGGATTAGCGTAGGGTTGGCCTGATCAAAAGTAACAGCTTCTTTTTTTGGAAAATAAATATTTTCACTGTTACCTATCTCCAGTTTGGGTCCTAATAGATGAAAGTAAAAAGAGAAAGAGAGACTGGCAGCCAATTTAGCAGAGAATCAGTTTAATGCTGATAAACAGAATGAAAAGTAATTTTTGATTGCCATCTACAGTGATGCTTAAAATTTACGATCATTTTGAATTTTCAGTATTTCTGTATAAATATGATCTAAAACATGATCTGTTCTACAGACTTTATCCTAAAACTAGATAAAGAGAACTCAGTTAAGCAAATAAGTCAAAAACATTAACTTGTTCATTGATGAAATGAACTAATAGTTCATTGATGAAATGAACTAAACTACTAATAGTCCTTGACTTACAACTGTTTGTTTAATGATCAAAGTTACATCAGCCTTAGAAAAATGATTTATCACCTGTCCTCAAAGTTCTGACTATTGCATCACCTCAACAGTCATGTGATTGCTATCTCACATTTATGACTGGTTGCAGTGTCCTGTAGTCACATGATTGCAATTTGTGATCTTAACTGATTTTGACAAGCAATATCAATTGGGAAGGTGGATTTGCTTAATGACCATGTAATTCACTTAACAACCATGTGATTTGCTTAAAAATCACAATAAAAATGGTCATTGAGTCTGATCACATGAAGACTCACTTTACGACCTCACCAACCTATGATGGAAATTCCAGGCCCAAGTGTAGTTGTAAGTTGAGGACTACTTGTACATATTTTTTTGTGGCAAAGCTATGTTAATCTCTAGGATTTTCAATTCATTTCAAGGTGAAATCTGAGTCAGGTATTTTAATCAATGGGATGGTAATCAGGTGTGAGAGTTTTCTACATTATTTAAAGAATTCTGGAGATTCACTATCAAAGACTGATCTTCACAAGAATTATGGAAATGCATCATGGCTCAAAAAAAGGAGATTTCTGAGAACTTCCAAAAAACAGTTATTGATGCTCACCAAGGTTATAAGACTACTTCCAAAGAGTTTGGACTCCACTATCAAATAGACTATGTACAAATGGAGGCAGTTCAGTGCCTTTGTTACTTTTCCCAGGAATGGTTGACCAACCAAGAGCAAGGCATAAAATACTTTGTTACATCTCAAGGAACCACAAGATATCATCTAAGGAGTTAAAGTCCTGGCAAATGTCATTGTTCATGAGACCATCATCAGGAAAACACTGAACAACAAAGGTGTCCATGGCAGGACTAAAAGGAGAAAGCCACCACTTTCCAAAAAGAACACTGCTGCCTATCTATAGTTTGCAAAAGACCACATGGATAAACCAGAAGGCTATTGGAAGAGTGTTTTGTAGATATATAAGTCCAAAACAGAACTTTTTGGCTTGAATGAAGAGCATTATGTTTGGTGAAACACAAACTCTGAATTCCAGCAAAAGAACCTTATCCCACCTGTGAAACGTGGTGGCAGTATCATGATTTAGGCCTGTTTTGCTGTCTCTGGACCAGGACAGTGTGCCATTATTGAGGGAACTACAGATTTTGAATTATACCAGTAGATTCTACAGGAAAATATGAAGAGTATCTGCTCATGAACTGAAACTCCAGAGAAAGTGGATCATACAGCAAGACAATGACCCCAAAGATTCAAGTCATAAGACTAAAGAATGGTTAAATCAGGAGAAAATTAGTATCTTGGAATGGCCATATCAAAGTCCTGACTTTAAGCCTATAGAAATGTTGTGGAAGGACCTGATGCAGACAGTTCATGTGAAGAACCAACATCCCCGAGTTGAACTGTTCTGTAAAGAGGAATGGGCTAAAATGCCTCTGAGCCAATAAACAGGATTGATCAACAGTTATCAGAAACATTTAGCTGCCTAAGGGAGGCATACCAGTTACTGAAATCAAATGTTCAAATATTTCTGCCATACACAAATATATAATGTTGGTTCATTTTCCTCAAAAAAATCAATGGACAAGTATAATGTTTTTGATTCATTTGTTTAACTGGGTTCTCTTTATCTAGTTTAGGACTTGTGTGGAGAACAGATCACATTTTAGATCATATTTATGCAGAAATATTGAAAATTCAAAGTAGTTCCTAAACTTTAAGCATGAACCATATAAAAATGACAACAAAATTATAGCTTTAAAAATTCTAGGCAGAATTAGAATAACTATCACGCTTTATAAATCTTACATAAAAGTTATATAACTGAAATTTAATAATATTTAAAAGGTTATCATGAGTACATACATGCACACCTGCAAACACACTACAGTTACTGATGTAGCCTAAAAATTTAGACTTCGGACTTACTTCAAAAGTAAGTCCATTAATTTTATTTTTATAATTAGTTTTATTTGCCACTGCCTATCACTCCTGTTCCCTACTCCCCAATCTGTCTATAATATTTGTTATAAACCTCATTTACTTGTGAGAGAGTATGAATTCTAATCCCGCTTTAGGCATGAGAGCCATCTGGATGATTTGGGGCCAGTCATTCTCTCTCAGGGTTGTCGTGGGAAAAATAGGAGAAGGAAGAAGTATTAGGTTATGTTTGCTGCTTTGAAATTTGAAAAATAACAAAGGCAGGATATAAATAAATAATACTATGCTGATACATTACAACATCCTAGTTGTTGGGGAGAACTTGATGCACATGAAAGTCAACACCAACTAAAGAACTGATAGTTGTGACTTCACTTTGTTGTAAATAATAATTTCCCAAATTTTATGATATGATTCACACATTGCTACAAACCATGAAATTTCCCAAGTTCAGACTTAATACGTTATGGAAATCCAGACACTATCATTTCTAAACCATCATTTACAACAATGAATGAACCCAGTTGCACCATTATATAGATACCTTTCTCAGTATAAACTTTTAAAAAGCCAGCAATATTTCAAAGCCTGAAGAGAACATAAAACTTAAGTATAATGCTCAAATTTCTTCAATTAGAGCACAGCAATGGTTTTAGCTATAAAAAAGCAGCTAAATAGGTATGGGGCAACAAAGGAATTGTATATGTTAATTGTGCTAAATAAAGAAGGGAATAATGAATACAAGCAAACAGCTTGGTAGTTACAGTACTACTCTTTGGCACAGTTAATCTTTCAATTGTGAAAACTTGTCCACATACCTGTAAATGGATGAATTCCACTTAGAGGAGGTGAAATATCAGATGTAGCTCCTGGGACATAACGACCAGCACCTAAAAAACAAAAAAGCAATAATAGTTATATTCACAAAACATATATAGACATTCATAATATAAGCTTATACTGTATATTCATTTATACTAGAAAAATACAAAATCCAGACTTCATCCTGTAAATCCCCTATCTTAAGAAAGTCATCCAATTTTGTTGTACTTTTTAGATTATGAGTTCTAGGCCTTCTCCCTTAGTCCAACTCATCTCACAGGGCTGTTGTAAGGAAAGTAGGAAGAAAAAGATATGATCATTGCCTTGAATTGTTCCAAAATAATAAAGGCAGGGGAAAAAAGTAAATAAAATAAATAATACCAACTGGAAGAAATGTCTATAAGGAATAATATTAGGAACAGTCTATTGACTGATATAAATGAAATAGATATGAAGTGAAAACAAAACAAGCAGCAGCAACAAAAGAACAGCATCAAACAAGAACAACTTGTAATTAATGACCAGTAGTCTTTTTAAGAAACTTTGCAAAATTTCTGTAATTTTTACTACTTACCATGACCTGGATCAATGAGAATATTCACAGGTATAACAGCGTCAAACAATTCTCATTCCCTTGGTTAATACTAGATTTAAAGCCTGGTATACCCATAGATAAGCAAAATGATAGTAATGCCACTAGATGGCAGTCAAGGACTTAATTAAATTTGAAAACTAAAAAAAATGGCCAGAGTCTAGTAAAATTTTGAAAGATCTGCATGAGATCTCTTTTAAGATTTGGATTATTTACAAAAATAAATGTTGCAGCTCCCACCCTTTGGAGCATCATCCCTTGGAGATCAGATTGGCTTCTGGCTTTCCATAACGTCCTGAAAATGTGGTTCTGTCAACAGGAATGTGATACTGTAATTATTTGTGAAGTGCCCAGAGTAAAATATTTAAGATGGGCAGCTAAATAGATGGAAATAATAAATGCGTGGTAAGTATCTAAATATCATACTCGATATACATGTGTAATTGTGCATTTGTCTGAAAACACTGATCTCTAGCACAGAACATTTGTATCTATATATTCAAGCCAAATCAATGTCAAGGACAAAATATTCATTATCATTTCTAACTTCAACTATATTCATTTGCATTTGAAGTTATAAAAAACTGCTTATTAAGATGGGTTCCAGCTTCAAATGATCTGCTTTCATGCACATGTTTGGTAGCATAGCCTTTCCTTTTTCATCTGGAATGCTTCTTTGACACTAAATGCAGAGTCAATACTGTGTATTTTCCATTTTTATTATCTTGGAGAAGAGTCATACCTGTAAATGGATCTGTGGCAAGGCCTTCACTAGATTCTGAGGAAGAACCTGGAACATAGCGTCCGCTACCTATGGAAAGTACCCAACAGAACAAGTTAATTACCTAATTGACTGATTGATTATGTATTATCAAGCTGGTATCAACATAGAATGACCTTCTCTGGGATGATCTGTTCTCAACCTGTTCTTTCAGGTCTTCCAATGAAGCACCTATCACTGCTGTAATTTTCCAGTCTTCTTGCTGCTGGTCAACTTCTTCTCATCCGAGCATTACTGACTTCACAAGACAGCTGGATCTTCAGACACAATATGTCCAAATTATGGTAATTTGAGCCAGGCCATTTGTGTGAGAACCTTGTAAGATTTCTTCTATGATCCATTTGTTTAATTATCTAATACAGTCCATATTTCATGAAGGACTTATTTTTAATTATTGTAGTTTTTTACAAATATATTATCACCAGAGGTAGGATGGCTGGATTATTTCAGTCCAGAATGAGGTAATTTAACATTAAAATGGTGTTACGCTGCTTTTTTGTTTGTTTGTTTGTCACTTGTTTATGAACATCTAACTGAATTTTCTGGCTGCCAAATTCTGATAACATGCTTTGTGAAGGCTCAGTAAGGTACATTATCTAGGGGTTGCCAACATTGTTCTACAGACAGTGGAATGGTTAACATCTTTGATAGAACAAGGAGATACTGGTTTACATATTAGCCATAGGACAAAAATTCACTGAACAACTCTTGGCCACTCACTCTCAGCCCACCCTACCAGACAGGTTTACTATTATATGAAAAACAGGAAGTGCTGTATATACTCCCTTTAGGTAAAACAAAAGGCAAGATATAAATCTAACGAAGAAATTATTCTATAAAGTTTGAGGCCTCAAGAATTTTAGAAGTCTTTTTTTTCAAGAAATTGCTGCTTGATCAGCTCTTATGTATGTTTTATTAGATTTTTATCCCACAGTAACTATTTTTGTAAATAACTCAAGGCAGCAAACATACCTAATATTCTTTCCTCCTCTTACTTTCCTCACAAAAAACATCCTGTGAGGTCAGCTGTGCTGAGAATGAGAGACTGGCCCAAGGT